>CM044018.1:48534171-48691671 GCA_024085815.1 Flaveria linearis | reverse complement strand
TATTGGATTGTATTGTATTGTATTGTATTGTATTGTATGTATTGTATGGTATTGTATTGTTTGTATTGTATTGTATTGTATTTATTGTATTGTATTGTATTGTAGTATTGTATTGTATTGTATTGTATTGTATTGTATTGTATTGTATTGTATTGTATGGTATTGTATTGTATTGTATTGATGTTGTATTGTATTGTATTGTATTGTATTGTATTGTATTGTATTGTATTGTATTGTATTGTATTGTATTGTATTGTATGTATTGTATTGTATTGGTATTGTATTGTATTGTATTGTATTGTATTGTATTGTATTGTATTGTATGTATTGTATTGTATTGTATTGTATTGATTGTATTGTATTGTATTGTATTGTATTGTATTGTATTGTATTGTATTGTAATTGTATTGTATTTTATTGTATTGTATTGTATGTATTGTGTATTGTATTGTATTGTATTTTATGGTATTGTATTGGTATTGTAGTGTATTGTATTGTATTGTATTGTATGTATTGTATTGGGTTGTATTGTATTGTATTGTATTGTATTGTATGTATTGTATTGTATTGTATGATTGTATTGATTGTATTGTATTGTATTGTATTGTTGTATGGTATTGTATTGTATTGTATTGTATTGTATTGTATTGTATTGTATTGTATTGTATTGTATTGTATTGTATTGTATGTATTGTATTGTATTGTATTGTATTGGATTGTATGTATTGTATTGTATTGTAATGGTATTGTATTGTATTGATTGTATTGTATTGTATTGTATTGTATTGTATTGTATTGTATTGTATTGTATTGTAGTGTATTGATATTGTATTGTATTGTATTGTATTGTATTGTATTGTATTGTATGTATTGTATTGTATTGTATTGTATTGTATTGTATTGTATTGTTATTGTATTGTATTGTATTGTATTGTATTGTATTGTATTGTATTGTATTGTTTGTATTGTATTGTATTGGATTGTTTGTATTGTATTGTATTGTATTGTATTGTATTGTATGGTAGTGGTGGTTGTATTGTATTGTATTGTATTGTATTGTATTGTATTGTATTGTATTGTATTGTATTGTATTGTATTGTATGTATTGTATTGTATTGTATTGTATTGTATTGTATTGTATGTATTGTATTGTATTGTATGTATTGTATTGTATTGTATTGTATTGTATTGTATTGTATTGTATTGTATTGTATTGTATGTATTGTATTGTATTGTATTGTATTGTATTGGATTGTATGTATTGTATTGTATTGTATTGTATTGTATTGTATTGTATTGTATTGTATTGTATTGTATTGTATTGTATTGTATTGTATTGTATTGTATTGTATTGTATTGTATTGTATTGTATTGTATTGTATTGTATTGTATTGTATTGTATTGTATTGTATTGTATTGTATTGTATTGTATTGTATTGTATTGTATTGTATTGTATTGTATTGTATTGTATTGTATTGTATTGTATTGTATTGTATTGTATTGTATTGTATTGTATTGTATTGTATTGTATTGTATTGTATTGTATCGTATTGTATCGTATTGTATCGTATTGTATCGTATTGTATCGTATTGTATCGTATTGTATCGTATTGTATCGTATTGTATCGTATTGTATCGTATTGTATCGTATTGTATCGTATTGTATCGTATTGTATCGTATTGTATCGTATTGTATCGTATTGTATCGTATTGTATCGTATTGTATCGTATTGTATCGTATTGTATCGTATTGTATCGTATTGTATCGTATTGTATCGTATTGTATCGTATTGTATCGTATTGTATCGTATTGTATCGTATTGTATCGTATTGTATCGTATTGTATCGTATTGTATCGTATTGTATCGTATTGTATCGTATTGTATCGTATTGTATCGTATTGTATCGTATTGTATCGTATTGTATCGTATTGTATCGTATTGTATCGTATTGTATCGTATTGTATCGTATTGTATCGTATTGTATCGTATTGTATCGTATTGTATCGTATTGTATCGTATTGTATCGTATTGTATCGTATTGTATCGTATTGTATCGTATTGTATCGTATTGTATCGTATTGTATCGTATTGTATCGTATTGTATCGTATTGTATCGTATTGTATCGTATTGTATCGTATTGTATCGTATTGTATCGTATTGTATCGTATTGTATCGTATTGTATCGTATTGTATCGTATTGTATCGTATTGTATCGTATTGTATCGTATTGTATCGTATTGTATCGTATTGTATCGTATTGTATCGTATTGTATCGTATTGTATCGTATTGTATCGTATTGTATCGTATTGTATCGTATTGTATCGTATTGTATCGTATTGTATCGTATTGTATCGTATTGTATCGTATTGTATCGTATTGTATCGTATTGTATCGTATTGTATCGTATTGTATCGTATTGTATCGTATTGTATCGTATTGTATCGTATTGTATCGTATTGTATCGTATTGTATCGTATTGTATCGTATTGTATCGTATTGTATCGTATTGTATCGTATTGTATCGTATTGTATCGTACTGTATCGTACTGTATCGTACTGTATCGTACTGTATCGTACTGTATCGTACTGTATCGTACTGTATCGTACTGTATCGTACTGTATCGTACTGTATCGTACTGTATCGTACTGTATCGTACTGTATCGTACTGTATCGTACTGTATCGTACTGTATCGTACTGTATCGTACTGTATCGTACTGTATCGTACTGTATCGTACTGTATCGTACTGTATCGTACTGTATCGTACTGTATCGTACTGTATCGTACTGTATCGTACTGTATCGTACTGTATCGTACTGTATCGTACTGTATCGTACTGTATCGTACTGTATCGTACTGTATCGTACTGTATCGTACTGTATCGTACTGTATCGTACTGTATCGTACTGTATCGTACTGTATCGTACTGTATCGTACTGTATCGTACTGTATCGTACTGTATCGTACTGTATCGTACTGTATCGTACTGTATCGTACTGTATTGTACTGTATTGTACTGTATTGTACTGTATTGTACTGTATTGTACTGTATTGTACTGTATTGTACTGTATTGTACTGTATTGTACTGTATTGTACTGTATTGTACTGTATTGTACTGTATTGTACTGTATCGTACTGTATCGTATTGTATCGTATGTATCGTATTGTATCGTATTGTATCGTATTGTATCGTATTGTATCGTATTGTATCGTATTGTATCGTATTGTATCGTATTGTATCGTATTGTATCGTATTGTATCGTATTGTATCGTATTGTATCGTATTGTATCGTATGTATCGTATTGTATCGTATTGCATCGTATGTATCGTATTGTATCGTATTGTATCGTATTGTATCGTATTGTATCGTATTGTATCGTATTGTATCGTATTGTATCGTATTGTGTATTGTATCGTATTGTGTATTGTATTGTATTGTATTGTATTGTATTGTATTGTATTGTATTGTATTGTATTGTATTGTATTGTATTGTATTGTATTGTATTGTATTGTATTGTATTGTATTGTATTGTATTGTATTGTATTGTATTGTATTGTATTGTATGTATTGTATTGTATTGTATTGTATTGTATTGTATTGTATTGTATTGTATTGTATTGTATTGTATGTATTGTATTGTATTGTATTGTATTGTATTGTATTGTATTGTATTGTATTGTATTCTATTGTATTCTATTGTATTCTATTGTATTGTATTGTATTGTATTGTATTGTATTGTATTGTATTGTATTGTATTGTATTGTATTGTATTGTATGTATTGTATTGTATTGTATTGTATTGTATTGTATTGTATTGTATTGTATTGATTGTATTGTATTGTATTGTATTGTATTGTATTGTATTGTATTGTATTGTATTGTATTGTATTGTATTGTATTGTATTGTATTGTATTGTATTGTATTGTATTGTATTGTATTGTATTGTATTGTATTGTATTGTATTGTATTGTATTGTATTGTATTGTATTGTATTGTATTGTATTGTATTGTATTGTATTGTATTGTATTGTATTGTATTGTATTGTATTGTATTATTGTATTATATTGTATATTATTGTATTGTATTGTATTGTATTGTATTGTATTGTATTGTATTGTATTGTATTGTATTGTATTGTATTGTATTGTATTGTATTGTATTGTATTGTATTATATTGTATTATATTGTATTATATTGTATTATATTATATTATATTATTATATTATATTATATTATTTATTATATTATATTATATTATATTATATTATATTATATTATATTATATTATATGTATGTATTTTTAAAAAAATATAAACTATTAATAAACTCATTAAAAAACCCAATAACATTTTAATTATCTCAACCTATTAATCATTACTTTAGAACTCATTAACATTTTTAAGTAATTTAACCCAACACCATTTATCCAATCTAACCTCCATTTAATATGAAAACTTGATCAAGAAATTTGTTTTTAAAAATGATAAGAGAACTTCTCGATTCGTTTAAGTAAGTTAATTAGATTATTTTGATACAATACTTTCGTTTTGTTTATTGTTATAACAATTATTGTTGTATTATAAATTTTTTATATACAAGTTATTTGATTTACATTTTTTATACGTCGTATTACATAGGCCCATTTTTTATTCTCGTCCCGAGCCCAAAGTTTCTTGGGAATTCTCGAGACCGGCACTATTCCTCTATCAAATTCACTTTCATAAAATTGTTATTTTGTCTTCTAGTATAGTTTTTACATCTACACTCATTCACTTTAATAAAATTATTTTATTTTAAATTTTCTCTTTAATCAATTAATTATAGTTCACCCATTACAATTTAACCAACCTATTTTTTATCATTTTATATTTCTATCACTAAACTTTAATAAATCTATCACATAACAAAACTCGATCTAATATTTTCAAAAATTAACATTATTAAAGTTCATGGTTTGATGTTTATTGATCAACTTTTAAACCAAAGACCTCCATCGTTCTTTCCCACCGCAACACATGCCCCCATCGCAACGCGAGGGTAAACTAGTTTTTTTTTTAAAAAAATAACTGATTGGTTTTGATCCAGACTTATTTTAACATGTCTAATATACATGATTTTGATATGAAATCTTATAATCTGACTAAAAAATGTTATTGCTTTAACTTTGATTTGTTTTTATGCTAAATCCAAACCCGATATCACTATTTTATCACCTCTAAGCAACCTTTACAATATACAATGAAACCCTTTTATAATATACGTTTAAGGATCAAATTCGTAACTCGCACAACACAAAACCACTATGTAATCTACCCTTAAACATATTTTCACTACAAGAAGAGAGGTCTTTAGGGGCGACTAAAGTCGCCGCTAAAGACCCAATATGTCGCCGCTATTGCCTTTAGCGGCGACATGTCGCCGCTAAAAGTCGCCGGTAATAAAACGTCGCTAACACCCCTTCGAGTATCGTACCACTTGCACCGAAATAGGACAGTTGAATAACCATTTGGATAATGCATCTCAATAATCTCTTCTAATTGACCATAATACTTCTCACCATTTTCTCCTTCCACTAACACACCAGAGTTTTGTGTTGTACGCCGTGCATCACGGTCAAGTACCATAAACCTAACACCGTTTACTATACACGCGGTGTAAGTAAAGACATTTATACTCGCACCCATGGAAATAAAATACAACTCTGAGTGAAATTCTGGAGAATTTTGTTTTTTCATCGAATAGACCTAATATAGTTAGAAATATATAGTTATACACATGTTATATAGATATGTATAACTAACTGACAACTATATATGTATTACCTTCTCAAGAAACCACATAGGAAAATTAGTTTGAACATCATCATGGGGCTTTTCAGATTTGAATTCACTACATTGATAATAAAAATATACAAGTAAGGAAAAAATAAATACTTAACAAATATATTATGAAAAGTTAATGATAGTAACACTTACTTCATGTAGTTCCTAATTTCTTCGATGCTATCGAGGACAAACCATTCCAATTTTAATTTTTCGCTTACAGAAAGATGTTTGATCTTCAAGGCACTAGCCGGACGACAAAGAGACTCAAACACCCACAACTTTCTTTTTTCGACAACAACATCCTCGTTTCTGTCGGGGCGATTGAACTGAGTTTCAACATCTCGAAGGTACCTCGAACAAAATGATAAAGCTTCTTCCGCAATATAGCCTTCGGCTATACAACCTTCTGGCTTTGCCTTGTTTCTTACATAATTTTTAAGTTTTTTCATATATCTTTCAAATGGATACATCCATCTCTACACACTACACTCCAAGAATCGCTTCATCAGGTAAGTGCAAAACCAAATGAACCATGATGTCAAAAAAAGCAGGAGGATAGATCAACTCTAACTGACATAAGATTGTCAGAATGGCAAGTTTTGCTTTCTTCATATCTTCAACCAATAATGTTCTAGAACAAAGTTGCTTAAAAAACATACAAAGATCGATTATTGGTGTATATACATCCCTTGCCAAAAATCCTCTAACCCCAATTGGCATCAAACGTTGCATTAGAATATGGCAGTCATGAGATTTCAACCCAGTAATGTTTGTATAATTATCTGTCACTCTCTTGCTAATATTAGATCCGAACCCATCTGGCAATTTAACATTTTTAATAAACTCACAGAAAAGCTTTCGATCATTGACTTGGAATGAGTATTTTGGGTGCGGCTTACATAACTTGCCATTAGCATTTTTTTCAACCACAACGTCTTTCGAATGTTTAGCTTTTCCAAGTCAACACGTGCGTTTGACGTGTCTTTTGTTTTATCATTCATTAAAAGAGTACCGAGCAAACTATCGCACACATTTCGCTCAATATGCATCACATCTAAATTGTGCTTAAGCTGCAAAGAAGACCAATACTCAAGTTCAAAAAATATGCTTCGTTTAGACCAGTTTAACTCAAACTCCTCTCGCTTTCTCATAACACCTCCAAAACTAGGATGCTTGCCCGGTAGACGAGGGAGTAAACGATCGAGTTGAGCCTGTACATCAGCATCACTAAATTGTTTAGGAGGTGCTCTTGTATCTGGTTGTCCATTAAATTCCAAACTTGTTCTCCATGGATGGTTAGCATCTAAGAACCGATGATGACCAACATATACAACTTTATTTGTTACGCGTGTTGAAGGAGTGTCTTCGTTGCAAGTCGGGCATGCTTTGTATCCCTGTCCGCTCCAACCTGATAGACTACTACGGGCTGGAAAGTCGTTTATAGTCCATAACAACACCGCCTTCATCGTGAAGAATGTGTTTGTTGCCGCGTCTTTAGTACGTATGCCTGTATGCCATAATTCGTTAAGCTCATCCACCAACGGTCTAAGAAAAACGTCCATATCCTTCCCAGGTGATTTAGGGCCAGGAATCAATAAAGTTAACATGAATGAGGACTCTTTCATGCATAACCATGGAGGCAAATTGTATGTGGTGAGTACAACCGGCCACGTGCTATGAGCTGAACTCATGTTACCAATGGATTAAAACCATCAGCTGCAAGCCCTAGGCGAACATTTCGGGGTTCCTTCGCGAAGTTAAAGTATTTTTTATCAAATTCTTTCCATGAAGATCCATCAACAGGATGACGCATCGTACCTTCTTCTGATCGTCCAGTACTGTGCCATATCATATCCTTTGCCGTGTGCCTTGAACAATACAAACATCGTAGGCGGGGGGTCAAAGGAAAGTATCGTAACACCTTGTGAGCTACTTCTTACCCTTTGTGTTTGTATCAACCCATCGACTCTCCTTACAAACGGGACAATTCTGTAACAACTTGTGGTCGTTCCAGAAGAGAGCACAATCATTTTTGCACACGTGTATCGACTCATACCCTAAACCAATCTTCTTTAGTGTCTTTTTGACAACATAATGCGAAGGGGGGATCTTGTTGCCTTCTGGATGTGAAGATTGCAACAACTTAAGGAGCTCATCAAATGAACTATTAGTCCATTTGTTTTTCACCTTGATATGCATAAGTTTTGCTAAAAAGTCAAGGGAAGAAAACTTAGTACAACCGGGATATAATTCTGATTGGACTTCATGTAACAAGTTTTCAAAATCATCAGTGACACCTTCACTCTCTGTACAAGGGTTCTCTTTGTTAAGGTTGGTATTCACTTCCATAAGATCTTCAATAACGCCAGCCATATCATTAGTACACGTAACATCATCTTGTACTACAACTTGAGAAATTGAGGGTTCATGATGATAAATCCAGTCCGAATAACTACGCTGGAAACCCCACGCGTACAAATGATACTTCACTTTTACCAAAGATAGCATGACCGAATTCCGACATTTAGTACACGGACAAAAAACATAACCTCTATTGTCGACCAGACTCTTGCACATCTCAAGAAAAGAGCTGAGTCCATTATTATACTCCTCTGAGCTTCGATTTGGATTGTTAAGCCAACTTTTATCGACAACCATGATGCAACTGAAATATAATATAGAGAATTTACAAGGGTAGGCTGTACACTTTTATCGGCAACCATGATGCATATGTACATACATGCTACATGCTACATACAAACATACATACATACATACACAAGCACACATACAAACACAAACATGTATGTGCATATATACATATGTGACAATCCGAAATTTTCCGTGAATTAATATAAGATTTTTATGTGAATTTATGATTTATTTTTTTTATATTTTATTATTATTAATATTAATATTAATAATAATAAAATAATGATAATAATAATAATATAATGATATTATTATTACGAATAATGATAATAATAATAATAATAATGATATTATTATTATTACAAATAATGATAATAATAATAATTATAATAATAATGATATTATTATCAAAATAATGATATAATAATAATAATAATAATTTGTTAAAAATAATAATGTTAGTAATGAAATTAATACTAATAATGAAAATATTAGTATTTACAAAAAAAAAAAAAATTAATTAAGTAATTAAATAGTCCAGGGACTAGTTTTGTAATTTTCAAAACATGTTTTAAAAAGTTAAAACATGAAATAAACAAAACAGAAAACTCGAGGGGCCATTTTGTAAATATTTCAAAAACCACCCCCCCCTCCCGTCGACCACTGTTCCGGCCGGTCACCGGCGTGATTCCGGCGACTCCTAAACATCGAATATACATGGTTTTTGATCAATAATTGTTCCCGACACTCCCATAGGACGATGCGAACCAAAACCCCACAATAATTTGAGAATCAAGTTGATAGTGCGATTTAAACCGCCCGTGATCATTGTCGGCTCCTTTACAACTCCGAATCGCACAAGAAACTAAATAATAATCGAATTAACCACCTACACACAATGCTATAAATACTAGTAATCGGTATACACTTCGAATTACACCTGAAACAAACACCTTCATCGAATTTGATCCTCTTCTTTCTCCGCGACCTGCAACTAGTCGAACATCATCATCAGAGCCTCAACCTCGAAATTTCCAGAGGGCTTTTGATCATTGGTGTCATTTAAAACTTCCTGTGAAGTTAATTCGATTAATATCATCGTTTGAGTACCAAATCAGTGCCACATTGGTCGCGACCTGTTCTTGGATTGTTCTCGACATTCTGAATAACTAAACAGGTAATTGAACCTATCATCAAACTCGTTTTTATGCAAGGATCAAAAGCCCTATGAATCTGTGCATTAACATAACCGAATCGATCTTCAATTTGATCGAAATGGTTTCTAGGGTTCTTGATTTGGGGATAAACTGGGTTTAAGTGTTAAAAGGAATTGTGGCTGTGTTCTGTTCGATATGGAGCCTTTGGCTCACTGGTTTGTGCGCAGGGGTGTGGAGGGGGAGGTCACGGGTTCGAACCGTGCACCTCCCATATTTTTTTAAATCCTTTTAGGCTATTTAAAAATATATAAAAATTATTAAAAATTATAAAAATAATTTTAAAAGCTTCTGTTATTTTAACACCATTAATATTTTTCTGTAAATTATTTAATTAAAGATACTTTAAATAAAATTTATAAAATATTATTTAAAAATATTATAAATAACTATTTTTATAAAAATAGACTTTAAATTATGATTTAAAGTATTAATTCATTAATTGAACACCATATCATTTTTTTTAATTAATGATAAATCATAAAACTTGTAGAAATTCAATATTTAAAAACCCTAATTATTTATGTAAATAATTATTACATGTATTATAAATTATTACATGTATTATAAATTGTTATCCATACAAAAATGGGTTTTTAAATATAAATTAAAACAATCAAATTATTAATGGATATTATATTATTTAGGGATTTATTTTGATAATATAAATACGAATTAGATTTTATAAATTTAAATGTTTATAAAATCTTACAAAAATTAAATATAAACTTAATGTTTATATAACGTCTATAATTTAATTAGAATATAATGATATGTCAAAATCATTATTAAACTAATTAAATTTTATATAAATCATTGATATTAACAAAAATAATTAAATGACTTAATGTTCATAACAAATCCCAGAAAACCAAACCCTAGATCAACTGAACACCAGGTTCAAGATCTAACTTATTTAGGTTATGGATTTGTATATATACTTATGTGAATATTAATTCCTTAGCAGGAATTTACTAGGTTGTCAACACCACACAGGAACTAAGGTGAGTTTATAACCATTCCCCTTTTTAATCATTTAAATATTTTGGGGCTGGAATACATGTTGTAATTGAAATTACAAATTATTTTGTGTATTATGTTAAATAATAATTTAATCACATTTATGATTACATATGGTTACTATGAAAATCCTTCTCTGTAAACTGGACTATAAATAAGCAGGGATCTTTTGGATAGTACTATCGGGGAGTGACTTACCCCCACAAAGGTATGGACATGTGATCCATATCAGATGCACAAAGATCTTGTTGTCATTCGGGATGACTGTTTCTGTAGTGAGAAGGCAGATGTGCACTTTATATAGTTTGCATTATAGTTCCATTTACAACCCATATGAGGATAAATGTAAAGGAGGATTTGCTCCCTCTGATTTGAAATTATTATGATAAATATAATATACACATAAAAGGATAATAAACTAAGTGACATGGACAAATTCAATGTGAAGGATTTGTTGGGCTTGTACTTAGTAGGTATGTGGGATAGCGGGTTCACCTTATTAAAAAGGGTTCCGACAGGCTATTCATATACCGGTGAGTAAATTAAACTCACACTTTTTCTATAAATCCTATTTGATGATAATTGATGATTTATCACTATGTTTTACTTACCTGTGAACTCACCAACCCTGTGTTGACACTTGATTTACATGTATTCTCAGGTATCTACTAGGAGCTTATGGATATGCACGTAGGATCATATAAGAGCTCAAGATACCTATTGATTATTATCTGAAATATGATTTAGACATGTTGTCCTGAAACAATCTATATTTACTTCCGCTACGCATAATATTACTCTGAATAATTATTGTAATGATTATCTAAAAACTGTCATATAGATAATTGCATCTCAAGTGTGACTATTGTGTTCGATCCTGTTTGTTCACCCCTCCGTGATAAATTCCAGACCCGGAATTTGAGGGTGTGACAGATTGGTATCAGAGCCACAGGTTATACTGAGTTAGGGATTGCATCTAGCCTATAGCCACACACAATAGTTGCACAAAGTAAATTGCCTTAGTTAGAGATAGAATAGGATTAAGAAGTTATATGCTTAAACTTAGATAGTTGTGTTCCTAAACATAACTTGACTCTTTGACTCTTTTCGATAATTCCTAAACTTATTCTCAAACGACATGTGGGATCTACACTTATCATCATGCCTAAATCAATTTTTTTTATTCTCGTCAAAGTCTGTGTCTTACAACTTGAAACATGTAATGCTGGAAGAGCGTGATGCCTGTATCTCGGGGTGTTCTGTCTAGGCAAGGTATTCGCATATATCCAAATCAACCGATGGACCTGTTTACCTTACCTGGGAACCCTTGGGATGAGTATCTGCTTATAGGTACGCATGTCTTCAACAAAGTTGTGATTGACACAATACTTTGATTAGTCAACGTACTCGCTTTGATTTACGAATCAAACGATTACATCTGGAACATCTCATTACTATTATGCCAAATTCTCGACCGTCGTTTTCATGTTGAATAACTCGTATTACCCAATATCCATGAAAAATCCTTAATGATCTTTCAGAATGGCTTCTTGTTAAACCCGTTCACGGCCTAGAAACTCTGGCTGTAAGACTTGTTTCCTTAGTACTCGTGCCTTGCCGAATTTAATCGAAAAATCCAGTTTTCTTAAATTCCCATCTGTCCTACAGTAATTGTCCATACTTTGAATATTTGATATAAAATGCATCTATTGAATATGTCAAAGTGTGAATTCTCACCAAACAATTTCATGATAGATGGACGCACCAGCGGGCAGAGGCAGAGGTAGAGGACGCGCCAGAAGAACTGTCCCAATAGGGATGACTCCTGAAGAAATACAAGCCTTGGTCAATCAAGGTGTTGCTGCAGCCCTAGCCACTCAGGCTGCTCAGAATGGTCATCACTATTCGTATAAAAAGTTCCTAGACTGCAAGCCAGATATCTTCACTGGGGCAGAAGGGGCCATTGGACTCATAAGGTGTTCGAGAAATGTGAATCCATCTTCGCTATATCTGAATGTCCCGATGAGAGTAGGACCAAGTATGCCTCCGGAGCCTTGAGTGGAGCTGCACTCTCGTTCTGGAAGACAGAAGTTTCAAGACTTACTCTCTCCCTAGCCAATGCTATGGATTGGGAGGAATTCAAACTGATGATGGAAGAATTCTGTCCGAGAGAAGAAGTACAAAGGTTTGAAACCGAGTGCTGGAACCATAAAATGGTGGGATCTGAAATTGAAAAGTATACCACCAAAAATCATGAGTACGCAACTTTGTGTCCTCATATGATGGAGCCTGCTCACAGAAGAATTGAAGGCTATATCCGTGGACTGTCTCCGGTCATTCAATCTATGGTCACTTCCTCCAACCCAACTTCAATCCAACAGGCCATTAGGATAGCTCACAAGCTGACTAATGAGGCTGTGGCTCAGGGGAAGTTACCACCAAGAAACAAGGGTAAGGGTGTTGCTGCTGAAAGCTCGGGGAAGAGAAAGTTTGAAGATGCTAAAGATGGTGAGAGTCAAGGTACAAGCAAGAAGCAAGATCAGAAAAAGCACCAAGACAATCAGGGCATTCCGCCTAGATGTCAGAGGTGTGGCAAGCGTCATCATGGCAAGTGTACCGCAATCATCTGCTACAAATGCAACAAGAGGGGGCACACTGCTCCTGAATGTAGAACCAAGACTCAAGACCAAGGAAAGAAGGATGGTAATCAGCAGAATGGTGGAAAGAAGGAAGTTATTTGTTTCAGATGTGGAGAAAAGGGCCATATTGCTAAAGACTGCACTGGGGAAAAGAAAGATACAGCCAAGGGCAGAGCCTTCGTTATTGGCAAAGGTGAGGCTCTCAAAGACCCTAACGTTATTATGGGAAAATTTTTGGTGAATAATGTTTATGCCATAGTATTATTTGATACGGGAGCTGATAGAAGCTTCGTATCTGATACTTTCTATAAGCACTTGAATGTAAACCCGTACCCCTAGATGAGCCATATGTTGTAGAAGTAGCAAATGGTAAATCCTTGACCGCATCACAAATCCTGAAAAACTGTACACTAGATTTATCAGGTCATATCCTACCAATAGAACTCATGCCCATTACTTTGGGAAGCTTCGATGTGGTAATTGGTATGGATTGGCTATCCAAAAACTCTGCAGAAATTATCTGTAAAGACAAAATGATTCGTATCCCCCTACCAAATGATGAAGTCCTGTGCGTGGAGGGAGATAAGACTGGTGTCGTGATGGGAGTTATTTCTTACTTGAAGGCTCAAAAGTGTCTTCGAAAAGGATATACTGCTATCCTAGCCTTAGTTACTGACAAAGAGAAGAAAGAAAGGAAGATTGAAGATGTACCCGTCGTCAGGGAATTTCCTGAAGTGTTTCCTGATGAACTGCCTGGATTGCCCCCTAAAAGAGAGGTCGAGTTTTCAATCGAGTTAGTACCTGGAGCTACACCTATAGCTCGGGCACCATACTGTCTCGCACCTTCTGAATTAAAAGAACTATCTGACCAGCTTAGGGAACTCCTTGATAAAGGATTCATCCGACCTAGCTCGTCACCATGGGGAGCACCAGTGTTATTTGTGAAGAAGAAAGACGGAACCTTCAGAATGTGCATTGACTATCGGGAACTGAACAAAGTGACGATCAAGAACCGTTATCCCTTGCCACGTATTAACGACTTATTCGACCAACTGCAAGGTTCGAGCATTTACTCCAAGATAGATCTTAGAAGCGGCTATCATCAGCTGAGAGTCAGAGATGAAGATATTATGAAGACGGCTTTCAGAACTCGATACGGTCACTTTGAGTTCACAGTCATGCCATTTGGGCTAACAAATGCACCTGCTGTATTCATGGATCTCATGAATCGTGTATGCAAGCCTTATCTAGACAAGTTTGTCATTGTCTTCATTGATGACATCTTGATCTATTCCAAAAATGAGCAGGAGCATGAAGAACATCTGAGATCGATCCTTGAACTACTAAAGAGAGAGGAGCTTTATGCTAAGTTCTCGAAATGTGATTTCTGGCTTAAAGAAGTTCAATTCCTTGGTCATGTGATTGATGCTAATGGAATTCATGTAGACCCAGCTAAAATTGAATCCATCAAAAGTTGGCCTACACCTTCTAATCCAACGGAAATTAGACAATTTCTGGGACTAGCCGGCTATTATAGGAGATTTATCGAGGGATTCTCAAAGATAGCTCAACCATTGACTATGCTTACCCAAAAGGGGGTAGCATATCATTGGGGGTTCAAGCAAGAGGCTGCTTTCCAAACACTGAAACAGAAGTTGTGCAGTGCACCTATTTTGTCCCTACCCGACGGTATTGAAGACTTTGTAGTCTACTGTGATGCTTCTGTTCAGGGACTGGGATGTGTTTTGATGCAGCGAGACAAAGTCATAGCCTATGCCTCAAGACAGTTAAAGGCTCATGAGAAGAACTATGCAACTCATGACCTAGAACTGGGAGCTGTTGTGTTTGCTCTTAAATTATGGAGACATTACTTGTACGGTACTAAGTGTACTATTTATACCGATCACAAGAGTCTTCAACACCTGTATAATCAAAAGGAGCTGAACATGAGGCAGAGGAGGTGGCTTGAACTACTAAACGATTATGATTGTGCCATCAAGTACCATCCTGGTAAAGCAAATATTGTGGCTGATGCTTTGAGTAGGAAAGAACATATGAAGCCTCGTAGAGTGCGAGCTCTACAACTCACCATTCAAAGCAACCTGCCGGCACAAATCTTGAATGCTCAGACTGAAGCCCTGAAAGAAGAGAACATTAAAGATGAAAACCTTCGAGGGCTAGACCAACAGTTTGAAGTTCATTCGGATGGAATACGCTTTATAGCAGGAAGGATTTGGGTACCCCTGTACGGGAATCTGCGAAGCTTGATCATGGATGAAGCCCACAAGTCTAGATACTCTATCCACCCAGGTGCAGATAAGATGTATTACGACTTGAAGCTTGTTTACTGGTGGCCAAGAATGAAGGCAGATATTGCAACTTATGTCTCAAAGTGCTTGACTTGTTCTAAAGTCAAGGTCGAATACCAAAAGCCTTCAGGAATGTTGACCCAACCAGAAATTCCCGTGTGGAAGTGGGAAATGATAACCATGGATTTCGTCACTGGTTTACCCAAGTCTCAAACGGGCAATGACACTATTTGGGTTATCATTGACCGTCTCACCAAATCCGCTCATTTCATACCCATCCGTGAGAAAGACAAGATGGAGAAGCTTGCAAGGGTGTACATCAAAGAAATTATCTCTAGACACGGAGTACCAGTGTCTATTATCTCTGATCGTGATGCACGGTTTACATCAATCTTCTGGGGAAAACTTCAAAAAGCTCTAGGCACTCGCCTAGATATGAGCACAGCCTATCACCCTCAAACTGATGGTCAAAGTGAAAGAACCATACAGACTCTTGAGGATATACTTAGGGCTTGTGTTATTGACTTTGGAAAGAACTGGGAAGGTCATTTACCTTTGGTAGAGTTCTCATATAACAATAGCTATCATTCGAGCATCAAGGCGGCACCATTCGAGGCCTTATATGGACGTAAATGTAGATCACCGCTTTGCTGGGCAGCAGAAGTTGGAGACAGTCAACTTACTGGTCCAGAGTTGATCTTTGAAACTCATGAGAAAATTGTCCAGATAAGAGAACGCATGGCTGCTGCCAGGGATCGCCAGAAAAGCTATGCTGATAAACGCCGCAAGCCACTGGAATTTCAGAAAGGAGATAAAGTTTTGCTAAAGGTATCTCCCTGGAAGGGAGTTATACGCTTTGGGAAACGGGGGAAATTGAACCCTCGCTACGTGGGACCTTTTGAAATTGTCAGAAGGATCGGCCCAGTAGCCTATGAATTAAATCTACCTGCTGAACTTGGTGGTGTGCATAATGTTTTTCACGTATCCAATCTAAGGAAGTGTTTATCCGATGAATCTCTGGTTGTGCCTTTAGAGGAACTACAAGTAGATGAGAAACTCAGATTTATTGAGGAACCAGTTGAAATCATGGATAGGGAAGTGAAACAACTTAAGCATAGCAAGATCCCGATTGTCAGAGTTCGGTGGAACTCCCGGCGTGGTCCTGAGTTCACTTGGGAACGAGAGGACGAAATGATGCGTAAATATCCTATCCTGTTCAAAAATATTACTAGTACATCTTAATTTTCGGGACGAAAATTCCTCTAACAGGGGGATGATGTGACAATCCGAAATTTTCCGTGAATTAATATAAGATTTTTATGTGAATTTATGATTTATTTTTTTATATTTTTATTATTATTAATATTAATATTAATAATAATAAAATAATGATAATAATAATAATAATAATGATATTATTATTACGAATAATGATAATAATAATAAAAATAATGATATTATTATTATTACAAATAATGATAATAATAATAATTATAATAATAATGATATTATTATCAAAATAATGATAATAATAATAATAATAATAATATTGTTAAAAATAATAATGTTAGTAATGAAATTAATACTAATAATGAAAATATTAGTATTTACAAAAAAAATTAATTAAGTAATTAAATAGTCCAGGGACTAGTTTTGTAATTTTCAAAACATGTTTTAAAAAGTTAAAACATGAAATAAACAAAACAGAAAACTCGAGGGGCCATTTTGTAAATATTTCAAAAACCAACCCCCCCTCCCGTCGACCACTGTTCCGGCCGGTCACCGGCGTGATTCCGGCGACTCCTAAACATCGAATATACACGGTTTTTGATCAAATAATTGTTCCCGACACTCCCATATGACGATGCGAACCAAAACCCCACAATAATTTGAGAATCAAGTTGATAGTGCGATTTAAACCGCCGTGATCATTGTCGGCTCCTTTACAACTCCGAATCGCACAAGAAACTAAATAATAATCGAATTAACCACCTACACACAATGCTATAAATACTAGTAATCGGTATACACTTCGAATTACACCTGAAACAAACACCTTCATCGAATTTGATCCTCTTCTTTCTCCGCGACCTGCAACTAGTCGAACATCATCATCAGAGCCTCAAACCTCGAAATTTCCAGAGGGCTTTTGATCATTGGTGTCATTTAAAACTTCCTGTGAAGTTAATTCGATTAATATCATCGTTTGAGTACCAAATCAGTGCCACATTGGTCGCGACCTGTTCTTGGATTGTTCTCGACATTCTGAATAACTAAACAGGTAATTGAACCTATCATCAAACTCGTTTTTATGCAAGGATCAAAAGCCCTATGAATCTGTGCATTAACATAACCGAATCGATCTTCAATTTGATCGAAATGGTTTCTAGGGTTCTTGATTTGGGGATAAACTGGGTTTAAGTGTTAAAAGGAATTGTGGCTGTGTTCTGTTCGATATGGAGCCTTTGGCTCACTGGTTTGTGCGCAGGGGTGTGGAGGGGAGGTCACGGGTTCGAACCGTGCACCTCCCATATTTTTTTAAATCCCTTTTAGGCTATTTAAAAATATATAAAAATTATTAAAAATTATAAAAATAATTTTAAAAGCTTCTGTTATTTTTAACACCATTAAATATTTTTCTGTAAATTATTTAATTAAAGATACTTTAAATAAAATTTATAAATTATTTAAAAATATTATAAATAACTATTTTATAAAAATGGACTTTAAATTATGATTTAAAGTATTAATTCATTAATTGAACACCATATCATTTTTTTAATTAATGATAAATCATAAAATTGTAGAAATTCAATTATTTAAAAACCCTAATTATTTATGTAAATAATTATTACATGTATTATAAATTATTACATGTATTATAAATTGTTATCCATACAAAAATGGGTTTTTAAATATAAATTAAAACAATCAAATTATTAATGGATATTATATTATTTAGGGATTTATTTTGATAATATAAATACGAATTAGATTTTATAAATTTAAATGTTTATAAAATCTTACAAAAATTAAATATAAACTTAAATATTTATATAACGTCTATAATTTAATTAGAATATAATGATATGTCAAAATCATTATTAAACTAATTAAATTTTATATAAATCATTGATTATTAACAAAAATAATTAAATGACTTAATGTTCATAACAAATCCCAGAAAACCAAACCCTAGATCAACTGAACACCAGGTTCAAGATCTAACTTATTTAGGTTATGGATTTGTATATATACTTATGTGAATATTAATTCCTTAGCAGGAATTTACTAGGTTGTCAACACCACACAGGAACTGAGGTGAGTTTATAACTATTCCCCTTTTTAATCATTTAAATATTTTGGGGCTGGAATACATGTTGTAATTGAAATTACAAATTATTTTGTGTATTATGTTAAATAATAATTTAATCACATTATGATTACATATGGTTACTATGAAAATCCTTCTCTGTAAACTGGACTATAAATAAGCAGGGATCTTTTGGATAGTACTATCGGGGAGTGACTTACCCCCACAAAGGTATGGACATGTGATCCATATCAGATGCACAAAGATCTTGTTGTCATTCGGGATGACTGTTTCTGTAGTGAGAAGGCAGATGTGCACTTTATATAGTTTGCATTATAGTTCCATTTACAACCCATATGAGGATAAATGTAAAGGAGGATTTGCTCCCTCTGATTTGAAATTATTATGATAAATATAATATACACATAAAAGGATAATAAACTAAGTGACATGGACAAATTCAATGTGAAGGATTTGTTGGGCTTGTACTTAGTAGGTATGTGGGATAGCGGGTTCACCTTATTAAAAAGGGTTCCGACAGGCTATTCATATACCGGTGAGTAAATTAAACTCACACTTTTTCTATAAATCCTATTTGATGATAATTGATGATTTATCACTATGTTTTACTTACCTGTGAACTCACCAACCCTGTGTTGACACTTGATTTACATGTATTCTCAGGTATCTACTAGGAGCTTATGGATATGCACGTAGGATCATATAAGAGCTCAAGATACCTATTGATTATTATCTGAAATATGATTTAGACATGTTGTCCTGAAACAATCTATATTTACTTCCGCTACGCATAATATTACTCTGAATAATTATTGTAATGATTATCTAAAACTGTCATATAGATAATTGCATCTCAAGTGTGACTACTGTGTTCGATCCTGTTTGTTCACCCCTCCGTGATAAATTCCAGACCCGGAATTTGAGGGTGTGACAACATACATGCTACCAAACTACATGAAATTAAGCAAATACGCCAAAAAATACCACTCTATATATTCTTTGATGCACTTGGATCATGCCATGAAATATAAAATTAAAAAGATATAGTGTATCACAAAAACCTAAAACTTGGCATCCAAACACAAATGCACAAAAGTCACAAACACACCATTCTTTAATAGGTTACTAATAAACTTATGTTATTTTTCACAAATTGCTTTCATATTTCCTACCAATTGTAACAATACCAAATGACACATATATATTTCCTACCAATTAACCGACTAACCATGTATAAATCAATTATTATTAATCAACTAAACAACTAATTTTAACCAACTATATTGCAAAATACCCAAATTTATTTTGAAAATCAAAGACCAAATCTCAATATCGTCTTTTAAATTTTTGCATTAGCTGTTAAATAATAAATAAATATATTAGTAAGTCTACATCTCCCAAACCCTAGGTTTTAAAGTTTTAAATAAATACAACTATATATTAGTAAATCTATATATTCTAATTCTATTTGAGTTGGTATTTAGTTTTAAAGTTTTCAAATTTGATAACCTGATTCAAAATAACCTCAATAATCTGAATAATATTCGATTGAAACCCTGAATATTCTATACCATAAATATTGTAAAGCAGAGTTCTCAAAAGGGGTGTCTTGGTGTCTAGAAAGACACGAGTTTTAAGACAAAACTGAAACATAAACATATAGAATTGTAACTTGTCCTTGAACTTTGTTGCTATGGATATTATACTAAATAACATATCTAACAAAGTAAATAAAATAGAACGTATAATCACCACATAAAACAAAGAATATATATGGTTAGCATATGGAACGCCTTCTATTCATCTATTGTGAAGGCATATGTGTGTGTATGTGTTGTATTTGAGACAGTTTAACAAGGATTTAAATTATTCATTTATTTATTATTAAAAAATAAATAAAATGATATAATCATTAAAAGAAAAGATATACTTATAATTAATTAACTTCCATACTTTCAATCCGTTTTTTTTTCCTAATAACAATTCATGTTTAAATCAAATAATTACAGTTAATGTACACAAGTAACGCAACTATAGATGTTTACAAAAACTTTTAGTTTGGATTTACACTTTACAAGTTATAACACCTCTCCCTACTTCTCCCAAACCCTAATTAGAGTAAATACAACTAAATTTTATATAAAATCAAACTACATTCAATTCACTATCCTAAATTTCACATGAAATCCAGCCAAAATTGAGACAAATAAAAGTTAATGTTACACACGAACCAAAATATAAGAAAATAAAACCAAAAAATTACCTTCAAAAACAGATCTAGCGGCGACAGAAGTAGCAACAGCGGCGACGATCGCGAGGCAGCAGCTGAAGGGGGCCGGTGAAGGGTGGTCAGCGATGGATAGTAGCAGATCGACCGAGAGCAAGGTGCAAATTTGTCACACCCTCGCTTATAGCGGAAACACGAGGATGCGACGGACGGGATCGTCATAACACTTGGTATAATTACAGAGACATATGATATGCAAAATCCTCGTGTCATGACGTCGCCCGACACAATGGTGACTTGTGTCGTGGTTAGTCAGTTCCACGACTATCATAGTCTTATTAATTCCAAATCTAAATTACACACAGTTCACAAATGAAACAAATGATATACATGACTAATGCAAAGCTTATTGAAATCCTGAGGGTCTCGGCTAAGGCATCAACTCTAGCTATCCTCTTTGATTATGTTCACCTGAAAAGATATGCTCAAAAATGTCAACACATAATGTTGGTGAGTTCCGCAGGTTTAAATTTAAAACATTTGATGCTGTATAGAATTTGATATGGAATCATACTGCAAGCACAAACCACATAACATGTGTTTAAGACAACCAAACCTAATGACGTTATGCATATAAATTTGCCGGAATATATTCACCCTTGGCCTGATTGCTGGCAGCTGTGTTGGTAACTCACAAGTTAACTGATCGTCGAAGGGTGGGGTGTCAACCCAGTAGTACTACCAATACCTATCCGTTGGTTCCCAAACCCGGGAATTAATGGTTGTAAGAATCATAGAATAACATCATGTATGTATTAGAATATAAGAATAGTATCACATTGATTCCAAGTATGAAAATTGTATGTAAGATTGTACAGCATCGAAAGCGGGTGAGCATACTTTTCCCCCAAGTTTGAAAAACATTGAAACAATTATAAAAGCATAAAAAGGGGCCACGGAACTCACCTTGAATTGATGTAATGCATAAAGACTTTACAGAATAGCAATGCTCGATCAAACACGATCAATACCTATGTAATAATTGTATTTAAGTCTTTAATACGTATTCGATGCGAATAGATATATTTGATTGGATTTGGGTTGACGTACATGATTATATATTTTGATTTTGATTTTATACCTAATGATATTAGGATTTAAATTGAATTGTGGGTTTGTGGTTAACAGTATATTTTCTTGTATTTTGATTTATTCAAAAGATTTATACCATTCAGATATATTATCTATGTATTCTTTGTAACCGTTTAATAATAATTTATTAGTTAACGTATAAAATATATCCTATCATTACATTTGTAAATAATTATGGAATTATATTATGTGTAATTTTCTATAGTTTTTGTGAATTTTTTTTGTAATTAAACACGATTTAGAATCCATTTTTACAAAATGATTATTTATAATATTTATAATAATTGCATAAGAGAAACTAATTTAATAAGGTTTTTAAAGAAATAAATTTTCAGAAAATAATTAGATGGTTTTTTAAAAATATTAGGATTTTATAAAAGGAGTTTTATATTTAATCTAATTTTCTTACCATTTATTTAAAAGAATCCATTTATATATATTTGTTTTATTATTTTAAAAAGGTTTAAATTTAAAGAAACATTACAGAAATAAGGTTGATGGTTTAAAAATAAACGGAGTTTATAAAATTATTTTTATAATTTTTAAGAATTTTTTTATAATTTTTAGAAGCTTAAAAAGGCTTCAAAAAAATTAATTGGGGGTGCGGGTCTCGAACCCGAGACCTTCAGTTTGGGATGTAAGCACAGAACCAGTGATCCAAGGGCCGTGGCCGCAGGATAACTGGGTTCGATTTTCTTTTAAACACACTTAACCAATATCCCCCAAATTATTATGAACCCTAATTCGGTTTACCCAAAATTGAAACCCAATTCGAAGTTGATAATCAAATTGATGTTGGGGCTTTTAATCCCCATGTAAAAACGAGTGTAAGGATGTGTTTAATTACCCCGATCGATGATGAATTGGAGGTGAATGGATTATGACAAGCCGCGACCGAGGTTGAGTTCAAACGGTAAGCAATTGATGATGATAATCAAATTAAATTTGCAGGATCGTTCTAGAGTTGTTACCAAGCAAAAGCCCTCTGTTAATTTGGGTTTAGAATGCTCAGAAGATGGGTTTCGACTAAGTTGCAGGTTGCGAATAGGATGAAGACTGAATTCTACGATTGCGTGCGTTTTATACCAATTTGAACTTAGTGGAAGATTGGAAACGACAAGATGATCAAGAATATGCGTTTTCTTTTGTTTATCTTAGTGTTTAGTGCTTGATTTAATGCCGCACTTCGGCCGAAAGTTAAAGAGATGATTAGTGGTTCTAGAAGCAATAATTTAATCGATTAAAGTGTGTGTTAGGTTCGAATTTTGTCCACGAGCGATTTGGTATGATTTTTGGTGCTTATAATCGAGTATTTTGCGGCCTTTGAAGTCGCCGAGGTCGCCGATTTTTGGCCGGACGGCGGCCGGAAAATCGGGGGTGGGCGGGGTTGGTTTTGTAAATTCGGGAATTACAGAATGAACCCCTTGACTTCTATTATTATCATTTTATGTTATGAATTTATTTTGAAGTTTTAAAAATTGCCAACAGCCCCCTGGACTATTATTATATTATTATTATTATTATTATTATTATTATTATTATTATTATTATTATTATTATTATTAGCATCATTATTATTATTATTATTATTATTATTATTATTATTATTATTATATTATTATTATTATTATTGTTATTATTATCATTATTAGTATTTTTATAATTATTTAACAGCAACATATCAAACTTACTTATTTATAAAATTAACTTTTACTAGTAAAAAAAATACGAGATGTTACAGTCTCCCCTACTTCAGGAAATTTCGTCCCGAAATTTATTCACAAGGAGGCTGAAACGAAAAGATGAGGGTACTTGAACTTCATTTGGTCCTCACGTTCCCAGGTGAACTCTGGACCTCGCCTTGAGTTCCACCTCACTCGGACAATTGGGATTTTGCTGCGTTTTAATTGTTTGACCTCCCGATCCATTATTTCTATTGGTTCTTCCATAAAATGGAGTTTCTCATCAATCTTGATTTCTTCAATTGGCACATGTAAGGACTCGTCCGCCAAACACTTCTTGAGGTTTGACACGTGAAAAGTATCGTGTACACCGCTGAGTTCTTGTGGCAACCTCAATCGGTAAGCCACCGGACCGATTCTTTCTGTAATCTCGAATGGTCCTACGTATCGAGGGGCTAACTTCCCTTTCTTTCCAAATCATACAATCCCTTTCCAGGGAGAGACTTTGAGTAAGACGTGATCTCCAACGTTGAATTCTAGATGTTTCCGACGGTTGTCGGCATAGCTCTTTTGGCGATCTCTTGCAGCTTTTAGTCTGTCTTTAATTTGGAAAATCTTGTCAGTCGTCTCTTGAATGATTTCTGGCCCTGTTAGCTGGCTTTCACCAATCTCAGCCCAACAAACTGGGGATCTACATTTCCTCCCGTATAATGCTTCAAATGGAGCGCATCCAATGCTTGTGTGGTAACTGTTGTTGTAAGAGAACTCAATCAATGGTAAGTGAGTATCCCAGCTACCACCAAAATCGATTACACAAGCTCTAAGCATGTCTTCCAACGTTTGTATCGTTCGTTCACTTTGGCCATCCGTTTGTGGGTGATAGGCGGTACTCATATCTAGTCGAGTGCCCATCGCTTTCTGCAACGTCTGCCAAAAGCGTGAAGTAAATCGACTGTCTCGGTCAGATATGATGGACACCGGCACCCCATGCCGTGTCACGACCTCCTTGATGTACAATCTTGCCAGCTTATCCATTTTATAATCTTCTCGGATAGGCAAGAAGTGAGCAGATTTTGTCAGTCGATCCACCACGACCCATATCGAGTCGTGTCCGCTTGGCGTTCTCGGGAGTTTGGTAATGAAATCCATGGTGATGTTCTCCCATTTCCACTCGGGAATTTCAGGTTGTTGCAATAGTCCCGATGGCTTCTGATGTTCAGCTTTTACCTTGGAACACGTCAAGCATTTGCTCACATATAGAGCAATGTCTTTCTTCATACCCGGCCACCAGTATAGATCCTTCAGATCATGGTACATCTTGTCTGCACCGGGATGAACAGAATATCGAGTCTTGTGTGCTTCATCCAAGACTAGTGTGCGTACGCCTCCCCATTTGGGAAACCCACATGCGATCAATGAAATAATATGCGCTGTCATCCTTGCGATTCATTTGTTTATCCAACCCTCGGAATTCTTCTTCTGCAAGGTTTTCTTCTTTTAGAGCCTCACCTTGCGCGCTTTGAATTTGAGCTTTCAAGTTTGTTTGTATAGTCAATCCCAAAGCTCTAACACGTAGTGGTTTACGGTTCTTTACGACTGAGGGCGTCAGCCACCACATTTGCTTTCCCCGGATGATACCGAATTTCGCAATCGTAGTCACTAAGTAGTTCTACCCATCGTCGTTGTCGCATGTTGAGCTCTTTCTGATTCAGGATGTGTTGAAGGCTCTTATGATCAGTGTAGATGATGCATTTGGTTCCATACAGATAGTGCCTCCATATCTTCAGTGCAAAAACTACGGCGCCCAACTCCAAATCATGAGTCGTGTAGTTCTTTTCGTGCACCTTTAGTTGTCGTGAGGCGTAAGCAATCACCTTATCTCTTTGCATTAACACACATCCCAATCCCTGATGCGAAGCATCGCAATACACTACGAAGTCATCAGTTCCGTCCGGAAGGGATAGTATTGGAGCATTGCACAGTTTTTCCTTTAGCGTCTGGAAAGCTTGTTCTTGTGCATGTCCCCAATCAAACTTCTTATCCTTCTGGGTTAGCATAGTCAACGGTTGTGCGATTTTTGAAAAGTTCGCAATAAACCGTCGGTAATACCCGGCCAATCCTAAAAATTGTCGGATTTCTGATGGCGTTTGGGGTGCATCCCATTTCTTCACAGCTTCAATTTTGCCGGGGTCCACGTGAATTCCATCTTTGTTAACCACATGGCCCAAAAACTTCACTTCCTGGAGCCAGAATTCACACTTCGAGAATTTAGCAAAAAGTTTCTGTTCCCGCAATAGTTCAAGAATTGCTCGGAGGTGTTTCTCGTGATCTTCTTTCGAACGAGAATAGATAAGTATATCGTCTATGAACACGATCACGAACTTATCCAAGTATGGTTTGCACACCCGATTCATCAGATCCATGAAACAGCTGGTGCATTAGTCAATCCGAATGGCATGACTAAGAACTCATAGTGCCCATAACGAGTCCTGAACGTTGTCCTCGGTATATCATCTTCAAAAACTCTCAGTTGATGATATCCAGAACGAAGATCAATCTTGGAGAAATATGATGCTCCTGTAATTGATCAAACAAATCATCAATTCTGGGAAGAGGGTATCGATTCTTCACCGTCAACTTGTTCAGCTCGTGATAATCGATACACATACGAAATGACCCGTCTTTCTTCTTGACAAATAGAACCGGTGCTCCCCATGGTGAATGACTCGGCCGAATGAATCCCTTCTCCAATAGCTCTTGTAGTTGGCTGGATAATTCCTGCATTTCAGATGGTGCTAACCGATATGGTGCTTTTGCTACCGGCGTAGCTCCAGGAACCAACTCGATACGAAATTCCACCTGTCGTAGAGGAGGTAAACCCGACAAATCATCAGGAAATACTTCCGGATAATCTCGCACCACAGGAATATCTGCCAACTTGATGCCTTCTTTCTTCTTTTCTACACATAAGCCAGGAGTGCATAGCACTGCTTCCGTAGACATCGTCGCGTCTTCATGCAGGAAATAAGCTTCAGAGTTCTTCCTGGTCGTTCTCCTTGAATCTCGAGTACCTCCCCATTAGGCATGGGGATTCGTACTACTTTCTCTCGACAAACGATCTCGGCTCCGTGCTTTGACAACCAATCCATTCCCACGATTACGTCGAAACTCCCCAGCTCGAAAGGTATTAAATCTATGTTGAAGGCATGGTTTTCTAATATAATGGAGCACTGCCTAATAATCTTATCGGCTTGCACAAATCTACCATTGGCCATTTCTACGGAAAAGCTGATTTCTAACTTACTAGGATTCAAGGCAAGCATGCGCGCAAAATCAGAAGATACGAAACTATTGTCTGCCCCGGTATCAAATAATATGGATGCAAAGTCGTTGTTGAGAAGATACGTACCCGTGACAACATTTGGGTCTTGACGGGCATCATTAGTTCCAATGACGAAGGCACGTCCCCTTGCAGCATTTCCTTGGTTTCCCTGGTTCGGATTACCAGCTATAGCCAGCACTTGCTGCTGATTATTCCCTGTTGTCCAGGTGCTCTATTCAGTCAGGGGCACGTGTTCCTGTAGTGATCGAGGCCCCCACATTCGTAACATGCCCTGGCATTCCCGGCGGGGTTAACCACGTTGATAGGTGCTACCAGATTCAGCGCAGTTCTACAGTCCTTCGCCTAGTGTCCCAGGCGTCCACAGTTTGTACACACACGACACGGCTTTTCTGGGGAATGGTGATAATTACACTTGTTGCACTTGGGGTGTGATCCAGTGTATTCCTTCCTTCCCTGCGTTACAGCCACAAAGTTTCGGGCTGTCTTAGTCTTCTTATCGGATCTTCCAGTATTAGACCCGGACTCCTTTCTTTTCTCAGTTCCCTTCCCCAGTACTCCGGATCTCACCATTTCGTCAGTAAGAGCGCCAGCTTTCATAATCGCGCTCTGGATCGTAGGAGGAGCAGCTGCAGTTACCAGTGCTCGGATTTGAGGCGCGAGTCCCCAAATATACCTCTCGACCTCTTGGACTCTGGTGTCACTAAATGTGGAACCAATTTTGCCAATTCGTGGAAACGATCGGTGTATGTTGCGTGTCCAGCTCCAATCATGGCATGGTTCCAGAATTCCTGCTCCAGTTTCTGCATCTCGTTAAGAGGACAGTACTCCTCAGTGATCAACGCCTTGAATTCATCCCAGGTTAGCTGCATTGCAGACTCCCTTCCTCTGGCCTGAACCTGGGTGTTCCACCAGGTTAATGCCTTGCCCTGTAATGAGCATGTGGCATATTTGATACGTTGACTATCGAGGCATCCACTAATGTCAATGACTGCCTCCATCTTTTCCAACCATCTGGTCAAGGCTATTGCTCCGCCTTTTCCATCGAAATCTCGGGGTTTGCAGGCCACAAATTCTTTGTAGGAACATCCCCGTTTAACCTGGTTGATTCCAACTTCGTTCCAGCGTTATCCCCTATTCCATGGTTGTGTTGACCATTGGTGTTGTGATCATCGTGGAGAGGTTGGTTTAGCAGGGTGTCACTCACTTGGGTTACAATGGTTGGGATCAAAGTGGCTAGCTGCTGGGCAATCATAGCAGCTATGTCAGGGTTGTCGGTTCCTTGATTATTGCCAGTTGGAGCAGCACCTGCCCTTGATGGTCTGCCCCTACGCCTGTTCTGCGGGGCCTCACTCTCTTGGTTGGTTCTACGGTTAGCTCTCTTAGGTGCCATTTTCTAGACACAGACAGATGAATACTTTAGTTATCTTGAGATATATGCATGATTTCACTGTTAAATCCTAATAATCTATGCTTCAGTCCATCAAGATTATTATGTAGCCCAGTTTAAGCACATTCTTGGTATACCGGTGATGTTTATATATAGAGTTCCCCGCAGCGTTCCCACCACATCCACGATATACCTTGAACGACACTTAAACTAGTTACGTAACATCTCAATTTTCCTTAGCATTAATTCAAATAATAATGTTATGTATGTGTAGAGAGTATTATGTATCCCACTTTTATTTTAGCATTTAATAGTTATTGAAATGCTAAGTGGAGAAACGTCTCACAAGGTCAATTTAATGATTTGGAAATACCATAAAGGCTCTAAATAGGACAGGACTTGAGTATATGGTAATAATGTTTGATTACCCTTAACAGGATCTTACTAGAATTATGATTCTAGCACCCTAGGGTATAAAATAGAGACTTGTGATACTCATGATCGTTACCTTACGATAAGATTAGCCAGACTTCTCATGCATGGCGAATTGCAATTACGTGTGCACCCGTAATGGTAATTGCCTTGCATGATTACCCTTAGCTTCACTTACCTCAAGTTAACATCATAGTATTATTGAGCATAGATTATGTGATGTCCTTATGTCCATGAACCCATAGTATTCCATTAATAGCATGTAATAACAACTAGATTTCCAAGCACATAAGCACAATATATTTAAATGATAACTGCATATCCGTCATACTTTCAGGATTTCAGTCGTAACCATGATAGGGTCGGATTTAATATCCGAGATCAACGCTCCGCGTGATCACCTAAGTTCCCTTTGTTTAGATATTCCATAGAGAAAGACTAAGAGTAATGATCAGGTAACAAGCACATATGTATAAAATCAGGTATGTAGGAACATACTTGTATATTAAGTTCATAGACTTAATATATTTGACCTATTTGCCTTGTAGATTTGTGTATTGACCATAGTTTATCACTCATCCCAGAAATCCCCAGGTAAGCATACCAGGTCTCGCAATGAGATATATGCGATATGCTTGCCTTAGCCCGAGGGCCTTTTGCCAGGAAATCCAGAATACAGGTGTCTATGTGTCACACCAATCATGAAAGACATTTAGGTAAAATCAAATGCACACAATCCCTAGCATGCAATCTATATGAAGGTTCTTAGGTTATAGTCTAGGTCGAATTCCACACCTAATTCTCTATAACCAAGGCTCTGATACCAATCTGTCACACCCTCGCTTATAGCGGAAACACGAGTATGCGACGGACGGGATCGTCATAACACTTGGTATAATTACAGAGACATATGATATGCAAAATCCTCGTGTCATGACGTCGCCCGACACAATGGTGACTTGTGTCGTGGTTAGTCAGTTCCACGACTATCATAGTCTTATTAATTCCAAATCTAAATTACACACAGTTCACAAATGAAACAAATGATATACATGACTAATGCAAAGCTTATTGAAATCCTGAGGGTCTCGGCTAAGGCATCAACTCTAGCTATCCTCTTTGATTATGTTCACCTGAAAAGATATGCTCAAAAATGTCAACACATAATGTTGGTGAGTTCCGCAGGTTTAAATTTAAACATTTGATGCTGTATAGAATTTGATATGGAATCATACTGCAAGCACAAACCACATAACATGTGTTTAAGACAACCAAACCCAATGACGTTATGCATATAAATTTGCCGTAATATATTCACCCTTGGCCTGATTGCTGGCAGCTGTGTTGGTAACTCACAAGTTAACTGATCGTCGAAGGGTGGGGGTGTCAACCCAGTAGTACTACCAATACCTATCCGTTGGTTCCCAAACCCGGGAATTAATGGTTGTAAGAATCATAGAATAACATCATGTATGTATTAGAATATAAGAATAGTATCACATTGATTCCAAGTATGAAAATTGTATGTAAGATTGTACAGCATCGAAAGCGGGTGAGCATACTTTTCCCCCAAGTTTGAAAAACATTGAAACAATTATAAAAGCATAAAAAGGGGCCACAGAACTCACCTTGAATTGATGTAATGCATAAAGACTTTCACAGAATAGCAATGCTCGATCAAACACGATCAATACCTATGTAATAATTGTATTTAAGTCTTTAATACGTATTCGATGCGAATAGATATATTTGATTGGATTTGGTTGACGTACATGATTATATATATTGATTTTGATTTTATACCTAATGATATTAGGATTTAAATTGAATTGTGGGTTTGTGGTTAACAGTATATTTTCTTGTATTTTGATTTATTCAAAAGATTTATACCATTCAGATATATATCTATGTATTCTTTGTAACCGTTTAATAATAATTTATTAGTTAACGTATAAAATATATCCTATCATTACATTTGTAAATAATTATGGAATTATATTATGTGTAATTTTCTATAGTTTTTGTGATTTTTTTGTAATTAAACACGATTTAGAATCCATTTTTACAAAATGATTATTTATAATATTATAATAAATTGCATAAGAAAACTAATTTAATAAGGTTTTTAAAGAAATAAATTTTTAGAAAATAATTAGATGGTTTTTTAAAAATATTAGGATTTTATAAAAGGAGTTTTATATTTAATCTAATTTCTTACCATTTATTTAAAAGAATCCATTTTATATATTTGTTTTATTATTTTAAAAGGTTTAAATTTAAAGAAACATTACAGAAAATAAGGTGATGGTTTAAAAATAAACGGAGTTTATAAAATGATTTTTATAATTTTTAAGAATTTTTTATAATTTTTAGAAGCTTAAAAAGGCTTCAAAAAAATTAATTGGGGGTGCGGGTCTCGAACCCGAGACCTTCAGTTTGGGATGTAAGCACAGAACCAGTGATCCAAGGGCCGTGGCCGCAGGATAACTGGGTTCGATTTTCTTTTAAACACACTTAACCAATATCCCCCAAATTATTATGAACCCTAATTCGGTTACCCAAAATTGAACCCCAATTCGAAGTTGATAATCAAATTGATGTTGGGGCTTTTAATCCCCATGTAAAAACGAGTGTAAGGATGTGTTTAATTACCCGATCGATGATGAATTGGAGGTGAATGGATTATGAACAAGCCGCGACCGAGGTTGAGTTCAAACGGTAAGCAATTGATGATGATAATCAATTAAATTTGCAGGATCATTCTAGAGTTGTTACCAAGCAAAAGCCCTCTGTTAATTTGGGTTTAGAATGCTCAGAAGATGGGTTTCGACTAAGTTGCAGGTTGCGAATAGGATGAAGACTGAATTCTACGATTGCGTGCGTTTTATACCAATTTGAACTTAGTGGAAGATTGGAAACGACAAGATGATCAAGAATATGCGTTTTCTTTTGTTTATCTTAGTGTTTAGTGCTTGATTTAATGCCGCACTTCGGCCGAAAGTTAAAGAGATTGATTAGTGGTTCTAGAAGCAATAATTTAATCGATTAAAGTGTGTGTTAGGTTCGAATTTTGTCCACGAGCGATTTGGTATGATTTTTGGTGCTTATAATCGAGTATTTGCGGCCTTTGAAGTCGCCGGAGGTCGCCGGATTTTGGCCGGACGGCGGCCGGAAAATCGGGGGGTGGGCGGGGTTGGTTTTGTAAATTCAGGAATTACAGAATGAACCCCTTGACTTCTATTATTATCATTTTATGTTATGAATTTATTTTTGAAGTTTTAAAAATTGCCAACAGCCCCTGGACTATTATTATTATTATTATTAATTATTATTATTATTATTATTATTATTATTATTATTATTAGCATCATTATTATTATTATTATTATTATTATTATTATTATTATTATTATTTTTATTATTATCATTATTAGTATTTTTATAATTATTTAACAGCAACATATCAAACTTACTTATTTATAAAATTAACTTTTACTAGTAAAAAAAATACGAGATGTTACAGTCTCCCCTACTTCAGGAAATTTCGTCCCGAAATTTATTCACAAGGAGGCTGAAACGAAAAGATGAGGGTACTTGAACTTCATTTGGTCCTCACGTTCCCAGGTGAACTCTGGACCTCGCCTTGAGTTCCACCTCACTCGGACAATTGGGATTTTGCTGCGTTTTAATTGTTTGACCTCCCGATCCATTATTTCTATTGGTTCTTCCATAAAATGGAGTTTCTCATCAATCTTGATTTCTTCAATTGGCACATGTAAGGACTCGTCCGCCAAACACTTCTTGAGGTTTGACACGTGAAAAGTATCGTGTACACCGCTGAGTTCTTGTGGCAACCTCAATCGGTAAGCCACCGGACCGATTCTTTCTGTAATCTCGAATGGTCCTACGTATCGAGGGGCTAACTTCCCTTTCTTTCCAAATCATACAATCCCTTTCCAGGGAGAGACTTTGAGTAAGACGTGATCTCCAACGTTGAATTCTAGAGGTTTCCGACGGTTGTCGGTATAGCTCTTTTGGCGATCTCTTGCAGCTTTTAGTCTGTCTCTAATTTGGAAAATCTTGTCAGTCGTCTTGAATGATTTCTGGCCCTGTTAGCTGGCTTTCACCAATCTCAGCCCAACAAACTGGGGATCTACATTTCCTCCCGTATAATGCTTCAAATGGAGCGCATCCAATGCTTGTGTGGTAACTGTTGTTGTAAGAGAACTCAATCAATGGTAAGTGAGTATCCCAGCTACCACCAAAATCGATTACACAAGCTCTAAGCATGTCTTCCAACGTTTGTATCGTTCGTTCACTTTGGCCATCCGTTTGTGGGTGATAGGCGGTACTCATATCTAGTCGAGTGCCCATCGCTTTCTGCAACGTCTGCCAAAAGCGTGAAGTAAATCGACTGTCTCGGTCAGATATGATGGACACCGGCACCCATGCCGTGTCACACCTCCTTGATGTACAATCTTGCCAGCTTATCCATTTTATAATCTTCTCGGATAGGCAAGAAGTGAGCAGATTTTGTCAGTCGATCCACCACGACCCATATCGAGTCGTGTTCGCTTGGCGTTCTCGGGAGTTTGGTAATGAAATCCATGGTGATGTTCTCCCATTTCCACTCGGGAATTTCGGGTTGTTGCAATAGTCCCGATGGCTTCTGATGTTCAGCTTTTACCTTGGAACACGTCAAGCATTTGCTCACATATAGAGCAATGTCTTTCTTCATACCCGGCCACCAGTATAGATCCTTCAGATCATGGTACATCTTGTCTGCACCGGGATGAACAGAATATCGAGTCTTGTGTGCTTCATCCAAGACTAGTGTGCGTACGCCTCCCCATTTGGGAACCCACATGCGATCAATGAAATAATATGCGCTGTCATCCTTGCGATTCATTTGTTTATCCAACCCTCGGAATTCTTCTTCTGCAAGGTTTTCTTCTTTTAGAGCCTCACCTTGCGCGCTTTGAATTTGAGCTTTCAAGTTTGTTTGTATAGTCAATCCCAAAGCTCTAACACGTAGTGGTTTTACGCGTTCTTTACGACTGAGGGCGTCAGCCACCACATTTGCTTTCCCCGGATGATACCGAATTTCGCAATCGTAGTCACTAAGTAGTTCTACCCATCGTCATTGTCGCATGTTGAGCTCTTTCTGATTCAGGATGTGTTGAAGGCTCTTATGATCAGTGTAGATGATGCATTTGGTTCCATACAGATAGTGCCTCCATATCTTCAGTGCAAAACTACGGCGCCCAACTCCAAATCATGAGTCGTGTAGTTCTTTTCGTGCACCTTTAGTTGTCGTGAGGCGTAAGCAATCACCTTATCTCTTTGCATTAACACACATCCCAATCCCTGATGCGAAGCATTGCAATACACTACGAAGTCATCAGTTCCGTCCGGAAGGGATAGTATTGGAGCATTGCACAGTTTTTCCTTTAGCGTCTGGAAAGCTTGTTCTTGTGCATGTCCCCAATCAAACTTCTTATCCTTCTGGGTTAGCATAGTCAACGGTTGTGCGATTTTTGAAAAGTTCGCAATAAACCGTCGGTAATACCCGGCCAATCCTAAAAATTGTCGGATTTCTGATGGCGTTTGGGGTGCATCCCATTTCTTCACAGCTTCAATTTTGCCGGGGTCCACGTGAATTCCATCTTTGTTAACCACATGGCCCAAAAACTTCACTTCCTGGAGCCAGAATTCACACTTCGAGAATTTAGCAAAAGTTTCTGTTCCCGCAATAGTTCAAGAATTGCTCGGAGGTGTTTCTCGTGATCTTCTTTCGAACGAGAATAGATAAGTATATCATCTATGAACACGATCACGAACTTATCCAAGTATGGTTGCACACCCGATTCATCAGATCCATGAACACAGCTGGTGCATTAGTCAATCCGAATGGCATGACTAAGAACTCATAGTGCCCATAACGAGTCCTGAACGTTGTCTTCGGTATATCATCTTCAAAAACTCTCAGTTGATGATATCCAGAACGAAGATCAATCTTGGAGAAATATGATGCTCCCTGTAATTGATCAAACAAATCATCAATTCTGGGAAGAGGGTATCGATTCTTCACCGTCAACTTGTTCAGCTCGCGATAATCGATACACATACGAAATGACCCGTCTTTCTTCTTGACAAATAGAACCGGTGCTCCCCATGGTGAATGACTCGGCCGAATGAATCCCTTCTCCAATAGCTCTTGTAGTTGGCTGGATAATTCCTGCATTTCAGATGGTGCTAACCGATATGGTGCTTTTGCTACCGGCGTAGCTCCAGGAACCAACTCGATACGAAATTCCACCTGTCGTAGAGGAGGTAAACCCGACAAATCATCAGGAAATACTTCCGGATAATCTCGCACCACAGGAATATCTGCCAACTTGATGCCTTCTTTCTTCTTTTCTACAACATAAGCCAGGAGTGCATAGCACTGCTTCCGTAGACATCGTCGCGTCTTCATGCAGGAAATAAGCTTCAGAGTTCTTCCTGGTCGTTCTCCTTGAATCTCGAGTACCTCCCCATTAGGCATGGGATTCGTACTACTTTCTCTCGACAAACGATCTCGGCTCCGTGCTTTGACAACCAATCCATTCCCACGATTACGTCGAAACTCCCCAGCTCGAAAGGTATTAAATCTATGTCGAAGGCATGGTTTTCTAATATAATGGAGCACTGCCTAATAATCTTATCGGCTTGCACAAATCTACCATTGGCCATTTCTACGGAAAAGCTGATTTCTAACTTACTAGGATTCAAGGCAAGCATGCGCGCAAAATCAAAGATACGAAACTATTGTCTGCCCCGGTATCAAATAATATGGATGCAAAGTCGTTGTTGAGAAGATACGTACCCGTGACAACATTTGGGTCTTGACGGGCATCATTAGTTCCAATGACGAAGGCACGTCCCCTTGCAGCATTTCCTTGGTTTCCCTGGTTCGGATTACCAGCTATAGCCAGCACTTGCTGCTGATTATTCCCCTGTTGTCCAGGTGCTCTATTCAGTCGGGGGCACGTGTTCCTGTAGTGATCGAGGCCCCCACATTCGTAACATGCCCTGGCATTCCCGGCGGGTTAACCACGTTGATAGGTGCTACCAGATTCAGCGCAGTTCTACAGTCCTTCGCCTAGTGTCCCAGGCGTCCACAGTTTGTACACACACGACACGGCTTTTCTGGGGAATGGTGATAATTACACTTGTTGCACTTGGGGTGCGATCCAGTGTATTCCTTCCTTCCCTGCGTTACAGCCACAAAGTTTCGGGCTGTCTTAGTCTTCTTATCGGATCTTCCAGTATTAGACCCGGACTCCTTTCTTTTCTCAGTTCCCTTCCCCAGTACTCCGGTTCTCACCATTTCGTCAGTAAGAGCGCCAGCTTTCATAATCGCGCTCTGGATCGTAGGAGGAGCAGCTGCAGTTACCAGTGCTCGGATTTGAGGCGCGAGTCCCCAAATATACCTCTCGACCCTCTTGGACTCTGGTGTCACTAAATGTGGAACCAATTTTGCCAATTCGTGGAAACGATCGGTGTATGTTGCGTGTCCAGCTCCAATCATGGCATGGTTCCAGAATTCCTGCTCCAGTTTCTGCATCTCGTTAAGAGGACAGTACTCCTCAGTGATCAACGCCTTGAATTCATCCCAGGTTAGCTGCATTGCAGACTCCCTTCCTCTGGCCTGAACCTGGTGTTCCACCAGGTTAATGCCTTGCCCTGTAATGAGCATGTGGCATATTTGATACGTTGACTATCGAGGCATCCACTAATGTCAATGACTGCCTCCATCTTTTCCAACCATCTGGTCAAGGCTATTGCTCCGCCTTTTCCATCGAAATCTCGGGGTTTGCAGGCCACAAATTCTTTGTAGGAACATCCCCGTTTAACCTGGTTGATTCCAACTTCGTTTCCAGCGTTATCCCCTATTCCATGGTTGTGTTGACCATTGGTGTTGTGATCATCGTGGAGAGGTTGGTTTAGCAGGGTGTCACTCACTTGGGTTACAATGGTTGGGATCAAAGTGGCTAGCTGCTGGGCAATCATAGCAGCTATGTCAGGGTTGTCGGTTCCTTGATTATTGCCAGTTGGAGCAGCACCTGCCCTTGATGGTCTGCCCCTACGCCTGTTCTGCGGGGCCTCACCCTCTTGGTTGGTTCTACGGTTAGCTCTCTTAGGTGCCATTTTCTAGACACAGACAGATGAATACTTTAGTTATCTTGAGATATATGCATGATTTCACTGTTAAATCCTAATAATCTATGCTTCAGTCCATCAAGATTATTATGTAGCCCAGTTTAAGCACATTCTTGGTATACCGGTGATGTTTATATATAGGGTTCCCCGCAGCGTTCCCACCACATCCACGATATACCTTGAACGACACTTAAACTAGTTACGTAACATCTCAATTTTCCTTAGCATTAATTCAAATAATAATGTTATGTATGTGTAGAGAGTATTATGTATCCCACTTTTATTTTAGCATTTAATAGTTATTGAAATGCTAAGTGGAGAAACGTCTCACAAGGTCAATTTAATGATTTGGAAATACCATAAAGGCTCTAAATAGGACAGGACTTGAGTATATGGTAATAATGTTTGATTACCCTTAACAGGATCTTACTAGAATTATGATTCTAGCACCCTAGGGTATAAAATAGAGACTTGTGATACTCATGATCGTTACCTTACGATAAGATTAGCCAGACTTCTCATGCATGGCGAATTGCAATTACGTGTGCACCCGTAATGGTAATTGCCTTGCATGATTACCCTTAGCTTCACTTACCTCAAGTTAACATCATAGTATTATTGAGCATAGATTATGTGATGTCCTTATGTCCATGAACCATAGTATTCCATTAATAGCATGTAATAACAACTAGATTTCCAAGCACATAAGCACAATATATTTAAATGATAACTGCATATCCGTCATACTTTCAGGATTTCAGTCGTAACCATGATAGGGTCGGATTTAATATCCGAGATCAACGCTCCGCGTAATCACCTAAGTTCCCTTATGTTTAGATATTCCATAGAGAAAGACTAAGAGTAATGATCAGGTAACAAGCACATATGTATAAAATCAGGTATGTAGGAACATACTTGTATATTAAGTTCATAGACTTAATATATTTGACCTATTTGCCTTGTAGATTTGTGTATTGACCATAGTTTATCACTCATCCCAGAAATCCCCAGGTAAGCATACCAGGTCTCGCAATGAGATATATGCGATATGCTTGCCTTAGCCCGAGGGCCTTTTGCCAGGAAATCCAGAATACAGGTGTCTATGTGTCACACCAATCATGAAAGACATTTAGGTAAAATCAAATGCACACAATCCCTAGCATGCAATCTATATGAAGGTTCTTAGGTTATAGTCTAGGTCGAATTCTCCACCTAATTCTCTATAACCAAGGCTCTGATACCAATCTGTCACACCCTCGCTTATAGCGGAAACACGAGGATGCGACGGACGGGATCGTCATAACACTTGGTATAATTACAGAGACATATGATATGCAAAATCCTCGTGTCATGACGTCGCCCGACACAATGGTGACTTGTGTCGTGGTTAGTCAGTTCCACGACTATCATAGTCTTATTAATTCCAAATCTAAATTACACACAGTTCACAAATGAAACAAATGATATACATGACTAATGCAAAGCTTATTGAAATCCTGAGGGTCTCGGCTAAGGCATCAACTCTAGCTATCCTCTTTGATTATGTTCACCTGAAAAGATATGCTCAAAAATGTCAACACATAGTGTTGGTTAGTTCCGCAGGCTTAAATTTAAAACATTTGATGCTGTATAGAATTTGATATGGAATCATACTGCAAGCACAAACCACATAACATGTGTTTAAGACAACCAAACCTAATGACGTTATGCATATAAATTTGCCGGAATATATTCACCCTTGGCCTGATTGCTGGCAGCTGTGTTGGTAACTCACAAGTTAACTGATCGTCGAAGGGTGGGGGTGTCAACCCAGTAGTACTACCAATACCTATCCGTTGGTTCCTAAACCCGGGAATTAATGGTTGTAAGAATCATAGAATAACATCATGTATGTATTAGAATATAAGAATAGTATCACATTGATTCCAAGTATGAAAATTGTATGTAAGATTGTACAGCATCGAAAGCGGGTGAGCATACTTTTCCCCCAAGTTTGAAAAACATTGAAACAATTATAAAAGCATAAAAAGGGGCCACGGAACTCATCTTGAATTGATGTAATGCATAAAGACTTTACAGAATAGCAATGCTCGATCAAACACGATCAATACCTATGTAATAATTGTATTTAAGTCTTTAATACGTATTCGATGCGAATAGATATATTTGATTGGATTTGGGTTGACGTACATGATTATATATATTTGATTTTGATTTTATACCTAATGATATTAGGATTTAAATTGAATTGTGGGTTTGTGGTTAACAGTATATTTTCTTGTATTTTGATTTATTCAAAAGATTTATACCATTCAGATATATTATCTATGTATTCTTTGTAACCGTTTAATAATAATTTATTAGTTAACGTATAAAATATATCCTATCATTACATTTGTAAATAATTATGGAATTATATTATGTGTAATTTTCTATAGTTTTTGTGATTTTTTTTGTAATTAAACACGATTTAGAATCCATTTTTACAAAATGATTATTTATAATATTTATAATAATTGCATAAGAGAAACTAATTTAATAAGGTTTTTAAAGAAATAAATTTTCAGAAAATAATTAGATGGTTTTTTTTAAAATATTAGGATTTATAAAAGGAGTTTTATATTTAATCTAATTTTCTTACCATTTATTTAAAAGAATCCATTTTATATATATTTGTTTTATTATTTTAAAAAGGTTTAAATTTAAAGAAACATTACAAAAAATAAGGTTGATGGTTTAAAAATAAACGGAGTTTATAAAATGATTTTTATAATTTTTAAGAATTTTTTCATAATTTTTAGAAGCTTAAAAAGGCTTCAAAAAAATTAATTGGGGGTGCGGGTCTCGAACCCGAGACCTTCAGTTTGGGATGTAAGCACAGAACCAGTGATCCAAGGGCCGTGGCCGCAGGATAACTGGGTTCGATTTTCTTTTAAACACACTTAACCAATATCCCCCAAATTATTATGAACCCTAATTCGGTTTACCCAAAATTGAACCCCAATTCGAAGTTGATAATCAAATTGATGTTGGGGCTTTTAATCCCCATGTAAAAACGAGTGTAAGGATGTGTTTAATTACCCCAATCGATGATGAATTGGAGGTGAATGGATTATGAACAAGCCGCGACCGAGGTTGAGTTCAAACGGTAAGCAATTGATGATGATAATCAAATTGAATTTGCAGGATCGTTCTAGAGTTGTTACCAAGCAAAAGCCCTCTGTTAATTTGGGTTTAGAATGCTCAGAAGATGGGTTTCGACTAAGTTGCAGGTTGCGAATTGGATGAAGACTGAATTCTACGATTGCGTGCGTTTTATACCAATTTGAACTTAGTGGAAGATTGGAAACGACAAGATGATCAAGAATATGCGTTTTCTTTTGTTTATCTTAGTGTTTAGTGCTTGATTTAATGCCGCACTTCGGCCGAAAGTTAAAGAGATTGATTAGTGGTTCTAGAAGCAATAATTTAATCGATTAAAGTGTGTGTTAGGTTCGAATTTTGTCCACGAGCGATTTGGTATGATTTTTGGTGCTTATAATCGAGTATTTTGTGGCCTTTGAAGTCGCCGGAAGTCGCCGGATTTTTGGCCGGACGGCGGCCGGAAAATCGAGGGGTGGGCGGGGTTGGTTTTTTAAATTCAGGAATTACAGAATGAACCCCTTGACTTCTATTATTATCATTTTATGTTATGAATTTATTTTTGAAGTTTTAAAATTGCCAACAGCCCCCTGGACTATTATTATTATTATTATTATTATTATTATTATTATTATTATTATTATTATTATTATTAGCATCATTATTATTATTATTATTATTATTATTATTATTATTTTTATTATTATCATTATTAGTATTTTTATAATTATTTAACAGCAACATATCAAACTTACTTATTTATAAAATTAACTTTTACTAGTAAAAAAAATACGAGATGTTACAGTCTCCCCTACTTCAGGAAATTTCGTCCCGAAATTTATTCACAAGGAGGCTGAAACGAAAAGATGAGGGTACTTGAACTTCATTTGGTCCTCACGTTCCCAGGTGAACTCTGGACCTCGCCTTGAGTTCCACCTCACTCGGACAATTGGGATTTTGCTGCGTTTTAATTGTTTGACCTCCCGATCCATTATTTCTATTGGTTCTTCCATAAAATGGAGTTTCTCATCAATCTTGATTTCTTCAATTGGCACATGTAAGGACTCGTCCGCCAAACACTTCTTGAGGTTTGACACGTGAAAAGTATCGTGTACACCGCTGAGTTCTTATGGCAACCTCAATCGGTAAGCCACCGGACCGATTCTTTCTGTAATCTCGAATGGTCCTACGTATCGAGGGGCTAACTTCCCTTTCTTTCCAAATCATACAATCCCTTTCCAGGGAGAGACTTTGAGTAAGACGTGATCTCCAACGTTGAATTCTAGAGGTTTCCGACGGTTGTCGGCATAGCTCTTTTGGCGATCTCTTGCAGCTTTTAGTCTGTCTTTAATTTGGAAAATCTTGTCAGTCGTCTCTTGAATGATTTCTGGCCCTGTTAGCTGGCTTTCACCAATCTCAGCCCAACAAACTGGGGATCTACATTTCCTCCCGTATAATGCTTCAAATGGAGCGCATCCAATGCTTGTGTGGTAACTGTTGTTGTAAGAGAACTCAATCAATGGTAAGTGAGTATCCCAGCTACCACCAAAATCGATTACACAAGCTCTAAGCATGTCTTCCAACGTTTGTATCGTTCGTTCACTTTGGCCATCCGTTTGTGGGTGATAGGCGGTACTTATATCTAGTCGAGTGCCCATCGCTTTCTGCACGTCTGCCAAAAGCGTGAAGTAAATCGACTGTCTCGGTCAGATATGATGGACACCGGCACCCCATGCCGTGTCACGACCTCCTTGATGTACAATCTTGCCAGCTTATCCATTTTATAATCTTCTCGGATAGGCAAGAAGTGAGCAGATTTTGTCAGTCGATCCACCACGACCCATATCGAGTCGTGTCCGCTTGGCGTTCTCGGGAGTTTGGTAATGAAATCCATGGTGATGTTCTCCCATTTCCACTCGGGAATTTCGGGTTGTTGCAATAGTCCCGATGGCTTCTGATGTTCAGCTTTTACCTTGGAACACGTCAAGCATTTGCTCACATATAGAGCAATGTCTTTCTTCATACCCGGCCACCAGTATAGATCCTTCAGATCATGGTACATCTTGTCTGCACCGGGATGAACAGAATATCGAGTCTTGTGTGCTTCATCCAAGACTAGTGTGCGTACGCCTCCCCATTTGGGAACCCACATGCGATCAATGAAATAATATGCGCTGTCATCCTTGCGATTCATTTGTTTATCCAACCCTCGGAATTCTTCTTCTGCAAGGTTTTCTTCTTTTAGAGCCTCACCTTGCGCGCTTTGAATTTGAGCTTTCAAGTTTGTTTGTATAGTCAATCCCAAAGCTCTAACACGTAGTGGTTTTACGCGTTCTTTACGACTGAGGGCGTCAGCCACCACATTTGCTTTCCCCGGATGATACCGAATTTCGCAATCGTAGTCACTAAGTAGTTCTACCCATCGTCGTTGTCGCATGTTGAGCTCTTTCTGATTCAGGATGTGTTGAAGGCTCTTATGATCAGTGTAGATGATGCATTTGGTTCCATACAGATAGTGCCTCCATATCTTCAGTGCAAAAAACTACGGCGCCCAACTCCAAATCATGAGTCGTGTAGTTCTTTTCGTGCACCTTTAGTTGTCGTGAGGCGTAAGCAATCACCTTATCTCTTTGCATTAACACACATCCCAATCCCTGAATCGCAATACACTACGAAGTCATCAGTTCCGTCCGGAAGGGATAGTATTGGAGCATTGCACAGTTTTTCCTTTAGCGTCTGGAAAGCTTGTTCTTGTGCATGTCCCCAATCAAACTTCTTATCCTTCTGGGTTAGCATAGTCAACGGTTGTGCGATTTTTGAAAAGTTCGCAATAAACCGTCGGTAATACCCGGCCAATCCTAAAACTTGTCTGATTTCTGATGGCGTTTGGGGTGCATCCCATTTCTTCACAGCTTCAATTTTGCCGGGGTCCACGTGAATTCCATCTTTGTTAATCACATGGCCCAAAAACTTCACTTCCTGGAGCCAGAATTCACACTTCGAGAATTTAGCAAAAAGTGTCTGTTCCCGCAATAGTTCAAGAATTGCTCGGAGGTGTTTCTCGTGATCTTCTTTCGAACGAGAATAGATAAGTATATCGTCTATGAACACGATCACGAACTTATCAAAGTATGGTTTGCACACCCGATTCATCAGATCCATGAACACAGCTGGTGCATTAGTCAATCCGAATGGCATGACTAAGAACTCATAGTGCCCATAACGAGTCTTGAACGTTGTCTTCGGTATATCATCTTCAAAAACTCTCAGTTGATGATATCCAGAACGAAGATCAATCTTGGAGAAATATGATGCTCCCTGTATGTCACACCCTCAAAATCCACGTGCGGAGTTTTACCGCGAGGCGTGTGAACAAACCAGGATCACAGTCAATAGTTACTCGGAACGCCTCTATATGCTACGTTTACTGTAAACCAACCAGAGTTTAAACTTTAAAAGACATGCGGAAGCGTAAAGTAAATAAAACAATCCAAAACATGTGAAAGTACCATATGGCAAAACAAGTGCCAACCGAGTAGTTTAAACCATAAATAAAAATGAGTAAATATGTTTGAAGTTTAAATCTCTAAAATGCATGCTGACTCGTGTAGTGCTCCTATCAGCAATCCAAATTAATGACCTGAGAATAGCATACTAAAAAGTCAACAAAATGGTTGGTGAGTTCAAGAGTTTGCGTATAAACATAACAGTTTATCAATAGCGTATATATAAGCATGTGCATTGTAATGGCTAGCTAGTCCATTCACAAATTGATATTAATACATAGTGATTTCGACATTGAAGCTGACTGTGTTATGTTTGCCTCCTGTCACGACGTCTCCATATCGTGACAAATATTCATAGGACAAATTGCACCCGGTTGACCTCGAGTCACACAGGTGGGGCTCGTCACACCCAGTAGTACTACCCAACTTTCCCCGCTATCCAATATTAACAATTCGAAAGTGTGAGGACTTTTATCATGGTAAACAGCACTATATTAATATCCATACACATCTTAAATATATAAAAAGCGTTTGTAACATTACCAGTATGCTATCTCCCCCAAAAGAGATTTAGTAAAACAGTGGGGCATGAACTCACCTGATACGCGTATTGTGTACTAGAGTTTACTTGAAAGTCAAAGTGAACAGTCAACCCTCAGAGGTTACCTAGATCACGTAAGTACATGAGTTTGTGTAAACAGTAAATATGAGAAACCCTAAGTGCACCATAACCAAGGACTCAAGGTTTTAGAAGAATAGATATGTTTGACCCAGTTGACCCGTTTGACCCGTTGGTGACATTATGTGTTGTAAACCATTTAAACAGACATGAGCATATACCAGTGTATCCATAATACAACTAGTGTACCATATAAAAGGTCCGATCATGCAATAACCTACTTATATGACTTATAACCATGAACTAGCATATACGGGTCAAAACAGATAATTTACCAAATAATCATCTATACTAATCACAACACATTCAATATGTCCAATACATACCACATACATCAATATGATCAATTTCCAGTCCCAAACATGATGTCCTAGTTACTAATCAACATACCAAACCATACATGATCATCAAGTTCCATACAAACCAATTAACACATTTCATCACAATAAGCATCCTTAATAAATACTCTAGCATGATCCTCACATCAAGAACATGGCCAATTCATAACTTATACTATCAAAATAAGTTCTAGTAGCACTAACAATACATGCAAAAGCCAAGTAAATATGTTACAGGTTGTATGTATTCGTTTTCCAGAATCTGCGTTTTCCGGCAGATTCTAGGCGTTCGGTAGATACGGTCAAACACATAACCAACCAAGGATTTAGGCCAAGGCCAAACTCCAGTAGGCTCTCCTATGAGTCAATTAAGTATATGAAAAGTTGTTTTAGGTTTTAAGGGCCTGGAGTTATTAGAGAAACTAAAAATGTTACAGCAGCTCTCAACCGGAGGGCTGCTGGAGTTAGTTTGCCAAATTGTGCATAACTCCCATTTAAAAATAGCTATTGTGTTAATTTTTTTCTGGAGTTCATAGGATTCCTAGGACAAATGTTTGACCATAGGGTTTGGTCTCAGGTTTTATGAAATGAAAATGGCACATAAAACAAGTCAACACATACATTCTGTCCAAGAGGACAGAATTGACCCTTATAGCTAAAACAGGTAAAACACCAACTTAACCATCTCCAATTGGAGTGTGGTTACCCTTTCTAGAAACTAGACTCAGTAACACACAATTTGGACACAAGAAATACATCATTTGGACCTGTTATGATCTGTTTATGCCACATTCAAAATGAGACTCAGAATCTGTCAGAAAGTTTGTTTCTGACCACACTTCACTAAAACGATCATAACTCAAGTTTTACAAGTCCAAATTGGACAAGGTTGGATGTTTTGAAAACTAGACTCCATGAGGAACATGTTAGACTCAAGAAAACCAGTTTTTGGATTCGTCTTCATTCAGTTATGTCATGATAAAAACAGGGTATGCAATCTGCCAGATATCCACCATAAACATATCCATAACCAAAAATGAAATTGATACCTAATCTAGCATCATACAATAATACTAACATTCATACAACCTAATTAACAACCTAAAAACATCAAACAACAATCAATTCCACAAAAGCCCCAAAATTTTCGAATTAGGGTTCATGTAAATCAAGTTTCATAATCAACCAATCAAAGGTGTTGTTTTCTTGCATAATCAGCTCTAAACAACATGTAATCAATCCAACTAACATACTAATATCAACAATACATCAATTTTCAGCAACATCAACCCCAATTCGCAGCATAGGCTTCGGCCACAACAAAAATATCTCAAAACTTGTAAAGTTCTAACCTTTAAACGTGTATTGACTTGCAATTGATGTTTCTAATGCTTTCCAACACTTGAAATCGACCAAAATCGAAGAGATTAGGGCTGCTCTTGGCTGATTTCGAAAGGGAAAAGGGAGAGGAGTGCAGGTCGTGGTCGATGGGAGGGTGGGGGCTAGGGTTTTTGTTTTGTTTTAGTTTAATAATCCTAATTTACCCTTTTAACCCTTGTGTTTTGTGTTTTTATTAAAATTAAGTTTTAAACAATTGCTAAAGGTGTTTTTAACTTAATTACTAAGCATATAAACTAGTAATAACAAATATATATTTTATTTTTATAAAAACACAAGACATACGAATTAACACACGCGTTTCCGCGTTACGCGATAAAATTCTCAAATAGTCTTTAAATCGCGTAAAAATATAAACATAACATAATAATCATCTTCCAACTAGATTATTATTAAATTAACATTATTACCTATCTTTAAGTCACCAACGTCAAACGACAACTAGTGTGTGCTTACGACACGTGTATGCAAAACTTAACGAAACTAACGGAGTTTGGTAACGGAAAATTACCGGATGTCACATTATCCCCATGTTGAAAGAATTTTCGTCCCGAAAATTGCGTTACATGGTGAGCGTGTTCCATCACTGATCTACTGCATTGGCACACAGAAATTCGAAATCGAGTGAGTTTTGGATGAGTTGTCACATCATCCCCATGTTGAAAGAAATTTCGTCCCGAAATTTAAATCAATACCTTGGTCTGCAGACATCGTCTTGAACAGTTGAGGGTACTTAAGCTTCATTTGATCCTCACGCTCCCACGTGAATTCCGGTCCACGTCGCGAGTTCCAACGAACTTTGACGATAGGTATTTTGCTCTGCTTAAGTGTTTTCACCTCACGATCCATCACCTCGACGGGTTTCTTCGATAAAGCGCAATTGCTCATCCACTTGAACATCTTCTAGTGGTACAATGAGTGTCTCGTCAGATAGGCACTTCTTCAGATTTGAAACGTGAAACACGTTGTGCACTCCACTCAGCGAGTCAGGCAAGGCTAGTCGATAGGCCACCGGACCTATTCTTTCCAGTATCTCAAATGGTCCAACATACCTCGGATTCAGCTTTCCTCGCTTGCCAAACCGAACTACGCCTTTCCATGGTGAGACTTTCAATAACACTTTGTCGCCAATTTGAAATTCGAGAGGTTTCCGCCTCTTGTCAGCATAACTTTTCTGTCTATCCCTTGCTGCAGCCATACGGTTCCGTATCTGCACAATCTTCTCAGTTGTTTCATGAATGAGTTCGGGACCCGTTAGTTGACTATCACCAATTTCAGCCCAGCAAACCGGTGATCTACACTTTCTCCCATACAAAGCCTCGAAAGGTGCTGCCTGTATGCTAGTGTGATAACTGTTATTATAGGAGAATTCCACCAGGGGCAGGTGAACTTCCCAGTTGTTCCCGAAGTCAATCACACAAGCACGTAGCATATCCTCCAAAGTCTGTATGGTACGCTCACTCTGACCATCAGTTTGTGGATGATAAGCAGTACTCATATCCAATCGTGTACCCAAAGACTTTTGTAGTGACTGCCAGAAGTGTGACGTGAAACGAGCATCACGATCAGAGATGATTGAGATTGGTACGCCATGTCTCGAAACGATTTCCTTGAGATACAATCGGGTTAGCTTCTCCATCTTATCCGTTTCCTTAATTGCAAGGAAGTGAGCGGACTTGGTCAACCGATCCACAATGACCCAGATTGTGTCACAACCGGTATTAGTCCGGGGTAACCTAGCGATAAAATCCATAGAAATTTGTTCCCATTTCCACATTGGTATCTCGGGTTGTTGTAACAGTCCAGATGGTTTTTGGTATTCCACCTTCACCTTCGAACAGGTCAAACACTTGCTCACATACGTAGCTACATCCGCCTTCATATTAGGCCACCAATAGTGCGCCTTTAGATCGTGATACATCTTGTCAGATCCAGGATGTATGGAGTATTTAGACTTGTGTGCCTCACTCATAACCAAATCTCTCAGGTTTCCATAGACAGGCACCCAAAGTCTATCCATGAAGTACCGAATTCCATTCTCTTTCACTACCAATTGCTTATCCATTCCCCGTAATGATTCAGAACCAATATTTTCCTCTTTCAAGGCTTCTATCTGTGCTTCCTTAACTTGTTCGGGTAGTTGAGTACTAATTGTAAGTTGTAAGGCTCGCACACGCCTGGGTTTACCTGTTTCTTTTCAGCTTAAGGCATCGGCAACTACGTTCGCCTTTCCAGGATGGTACTTGATAGCGTAATCATAATCATTCAGAAGTTCCACCTAACGTCGTTGCCTCATATTCAACTCTTTTTGCTCAAAGATGTGCTGGAGACTCTTGTGATCGGTGTAAATGGTGCATTTGGTACCGTATAAGTAGTGTCTCCATATCTTGAGTGCAAACACGACTGCTCCCAACTCTAGGTCATGTGTCGTGTAGTTTTTCTCGTGGACTTTCAATTGTCGGGATGCGTAAGCAATCACCTTATTGCGTTGCATTAGCACGCAACCGAGGCCTTGAATAGAAGCGTCACAGTAAACTACGAAATCGTCTGTTCCCTCAGGGAGGGATAGAATCGGTGCCGTACAAAGTTTCTGCTTCAGAACCTGAAATGCGGATTCTTGTTTGTCACCCTAATTGTACGTAGTGCCTTTATGAGTTAATACGGTAAGTGGTTGAGCAATCTTTGAAAACCCTTCAATGAACCGTCGATAATAGCCAGCCAACCCAAGAAACTGTCGTACCTCAGTCGGAGTCTTAGGCGTAGCCCAGTTCTTGATGGCTTCTATTTTTGTCGGGTCAACGTGTATCCCATTCTCATTGACCACATGACCCAAGAAATGGACCTCTCGTATCCAGAAGTCACACTTTGAAATTTAGCGTACAATTGTTCTCGTTTCAGCAGCTCCAGAATCAACCTAAGGTGTTCCTCATGTTCTTCCTTATTCTTTGAATAAATAAGGATGTCATCGATGAAGACAATGACGAACTTATCCAAATAAGGTTTGCACACTCGGTTCATGAGGTCCATGAAAACCGCTGGTGCATTAGTCAGACCAAATGGCATTACCAGAAACTCATAGTGACCGTATCGAGTTCTGAATGCCGCCTTTGATATGTCCTCCTCTCGGACTTTTAGTTGATGATATCCTGATCTTAATCTATCTTCGAATAGAAGCTTGACCCTTGAAGTTGATCAACAGATTGTCAATGCGAGGTAGGGGATAACGGTTCTTAACCGTCACTTTGTTCAGTTCACGGTAATCAATACACATGCGAAAAGTTCCATCCTTTTTCTTGACAAACATGACTGGAGCTCCCCACGGTGATGAGCTAGGTCTGATGAATCCTTTATCCAAGAGCTCTTGCAGTTGCGTAGCCAGTTCTCGCAGTTCCTTTGGTGCTAGTCGATATGGTGCTCTAGCTATCGGTGCGGCTCCAGGCGTCAAATCAATCTGAAACTCGACTTGACGATGCGGTGGAAGACCAGGTAAGTCTTCAGGGAACACTTCAGGAAAGTCACGAACGATAGGGATATCTTCGATCTTCTTTTCTTCAGTGGTCTTCTCAGTGATCATAGCTAAGATAGCAGTATGGCCTTTGCGTAAGCACTTCTGAGCTTTCATATATGAAATGATGCTAGAAACGACACCACTTTTCTCACCCTGAACGGATAAGACTTCACCACTAGGGAGTTGTACCCGAACGATTTTCTCGTGACAGAAAATTTCAGCTTGGTTTTTCGATAACCAGTCCATGCCAACGACATCGTAGTAACCATGGGTAATATAAATCAGACTTATATCGAACGAATGTCTAGTCACACCTAGATCACAACTGCCAAGCACACGGGTGGCGGTTATAATTGTACTTGCTGTTTATAATGGAAAGGCTGAGATGAAATGAACGAGGTCGTCATAATATCTTGTTATTTGGTCCTACGCCAAACGTAGTTAGCCGGAAAAAATCCGATTGCGTCCCACCACTAGGGAACAAGCAAATATAATGTACCCTTAAGCATGATAAATATCAAATGAAATGAATGTTGGAACGCTCAAATTACCAAAATTCTAAGTCTTATGATCAATTCAATGAACAAGGACTACATACGGCAGAGAGTATCACCACTCTATTACAAAATTTGAAGATCTGGTACGTTGTTGATAGATAGTTATGCACGATCACTGAAATGACAGAAAGGGTAACGTCTCATAGAGACTAGGGCTAATGCCATAATACGAATCTCATTAAGGCTCGAGGTGGATGAGAACTTTCATACGAGTAGGAATGAAGGATTTGTTACCATATCAACTGGGAGGTTTTATGAGAACCGAGACCTCATGTCTCCAACTATAGAAATTGAAAATTTGTACTGATTATGGCCGTTATCACCCGATAGAGTTTCCAGAATTCTCATGCACAACAAATCACAATTACGTGTGCACCCGTGATTCTAATTTGCTTTGCATGGTCACCCTGGGTCCCTCCTATTTGCGATAACCTACCTTGTCGAGTACCGAGTGTTATCAATGATAGAGGTATCAAAGATATATTTGTTATACCAAGAGTCAAACAACTATGGTTGTACTAAGGTTGTACAAAGGATTCTGTTAAGATATCAACGGGGAATCAAGACGATTTGGCCTTTTTCCCATTGAAGTTCTAGGCGTTTAAATGTTTAAGTCCTATCCCCTGATAGACTTTGTATCTTTTAGTTATCCCTCGTTTACTGCTCAGACCAGTGCAGTATGTAGGATATGTCGGGAATGGTAACAAGTGTAAAAGTGTTGGAAGAGTGAGGTGTTGTTCTCTTTGTTTGTCATCGTTAAGCTTGTCGGGTGTGTTAGGGAAGAGTTTCGTGTTCCAACGTGGTAATGTTTGGTTCAATTCATCGTTGCTTCCACTCCGAGAGTGAAAAATCATGTGTAAATGTTGGATGTGAGCGAGCGGGATTCTCCGCCCCTCTGTCAGTCGGTAATTATACACATATCATACCGATATGGTTGTGCTCGTTCAACAACGAAATGTTAGTATACCAAGAATATGTTCGTACAATAGTTGCAATCGTGTAAAAGTGTCTGTGCGATACTAGTGTTGTGTCTAAGGCTATAGTCTAGATGCAATGCAATCCTAGTTCTCTATAACCAATGGCTCTGATACCAATCTGTCACACCCTCAAAATCCACGTGCGGAGTTTTACCGCGAGGCGTGTGAACAAACCAGGATCACAGTCAATAGTTACTCGGAACGACTCTATATGCTACGTTTACTGTAAACCAACCAGAGTTTAAACTTTAAAAGACATGCGGAAGCGTAAAGTAAATAAAACAATCCAAAACATGTGAAAGTACCATATGGCAAAACAAGTGCCAACCGAGTAGTTTAAACCATAAATAAAATGAGTAAATATGTTTGAAGTTTAAATCTCTAAAATGCATGCTGACTCGTGTAGTGCTCCTATCAGCAATCCAAATTAATGACCTGAGAATAGCATACTAAAAAGTCAACACAATGGTTGGTGAGTTCAAGAGTTTGCGTATAAACATAACAGTTTATCAATAGCGTATATATAAGCATGTGCATTGTAATGGCTAGCTAGTCCATTCACAAATTGATATTAATACATAGTGATTTCGACATTGAAGCTGACTGTGTTATGTTTGCCTCCTGTCATGACGTCTCCATATCGTGACAAATATTCATAGGACAAATTGCACCCGGTTGACCTCGAGTCACACAGGTGGGGCTCGTCACACCCAGTAGTACTACCCAACTTTCCCCGCTATCCAATATTAACAATTCGAAAGTGTGAGGACTTTTATCATGGTAAACAGCACTATATTAATATCCATACACATCTTAAATATATAAAAAGCGTTTGTAACATTACCAGTATGCTATCTCCCCCAAAAGAGATTTAGTAAAACAGTGGGGCATGAACTCACCTGATACGCGTATTGTGTACTAGAGTTTACTTGAAAGTCAAAGTGAACAGTCAACCCTCAGAGGTTACCTAGATCACGTAAGTACATGAGTTTGTGTAAACAGTAAATATGAGAAACCCTAAGTGCACCATAACCAAGGACTCAAGGTTTTAGAAGAATAGATATGTTTGACCCAGTTGACCCGTTTGACCCGTTGGTGACATTATGTGTTGTAAACCATTTAAACAGACATGAGCATATACCAGTGTATCCATAATACAACTAGTGTACCATATAAAAGGTCCGATCATGCAATAACCTACTTATATGACTTATAACCATGAACTAGCATATACGGGTCAAAACAGATAATTTACCAAATAATCATCTATACTAATCACAACACATTCAATATGTCCAATACATACCACATACATCAATATGATCAATTTCCAGTCCCAAACATGATGTCCTAGTTACTAATCAACATACCAAACCATACATGATCATCAAGTTCCATACAAACCAATTAACACATTTCATCACAATAAGCATCCTTAATAAATACTCTAGCATGATCCTCACATCAAGAACATGGCCAATTCATAACTTATACTATCAAAATAAGTTCTAGTAGCACTAACAATACATGCAAAAGCCAAGTAAATATGTTACAGGTTGTATGTATTCGTTTTCCAGAATCTGCGTTTTCCGGCAGATTCTAGGCGTTCGGTAGATACGGTCAAACACATAACCAACCAAGGATTTAGGCCAAGGCCAAACTCCAGTAGGCTCTCCTATGAGTCAATTAAGTATATGAAAAGTTGTTTTAGGTTTTAAGGGCCTGGAGTTATTAGAGAAACTAAAAATGTTACAGCAGCTCTCAACCGGAGGGCTGCTGGAGTTAGTTTGCCAAATTGTGCATAACTCCCATTTAAAAATAGCTATTGTGTTAATTTTTTTTCTGGAGTTCATAGGATTCCTAGGACAAATGTTTGACCATAGGGTTTGGTCTCAGGTTTTATGAAATGAAAATGGCACATAAAACAAGTCAACACATACATTCTGTCCAAGAGGACAGAATTGACCCTTATAGCTAAAACAGGTAAAACACCAACTTAACCATCTCCAATTGGAGTGTGGTTACCCTTTCTGGAAACTAGACTCAGTAACACACAATTTGGACACAAGAAATACATCATTTGGACCTGTTATGATCTGTTTATGCCACATTCAAAATGAGACTCAGAATCTGTCAGAAAGTTTGTTTCTGACCACACTTCACTAAAACGATCATAACTCAAGTTTTACAAGTCCAAATTGGACAAGGTTGGATGTTTTGAAAACTAGACTCCATAAGGAACATGTTAGACTCAAGAAAACCAGTTTTTGGATTCGTCTTCATTCAGTTATGTCATGATAAAAACAGGGTATGCAATCTGCCAGATATCCACCATAAACATATCCATAACCAAACATGAAATTGATACCTAATCTAGCATCATACAATAATACTAACATTCATACAACCTAATTAACAACCTAAAAACATCAAACAACAATCAATTCCACAAAAGCCCCAAAATTTTCGAATTAGGGTTCATGTAAATCAAGTTTCATAATCAACCAATCAAAGGTGTTGTTTTCTTGCATAATCAGCTCTAAACAACATGTAATCAATCCAACTAACATACTAATATCAACAATACATCAATTTTCAGCAACATCAACCCCAATTCGCAGCATAGGCTTCGGCCACAACAAAAATATCTCAAACTTGTAAAGTTCTAACCTTTAAACGTGTATTGACTTGCAATTGATGTTTCTAATGCTTTCCAACACACCGTGTACAATCAGGATGGTGCAAGTGGAGAGCAGCATCAGGGATTTTGTGTGATAAGAGGTTCCCAGCCAAACTAAAGGGAAAACTATACAGAGTGGCAGTACGTCCAGCTATGTTATACGGCACAGACTGTTGGGCCATAAAGAAATCGCACGAGAGACAAATAGAGGTCGCAGAAATGCGAATGCTGAGGTGGATGTGTGGACATACAAGATTGGATCGGATAAGAAACGACGTCTTTCGCCAGAGGCTAGAGGTGGCTACTATCACAGAAAAAATAAGAGAGGGAAGATTAAGATGGTTTGGGCACGTGAAGAGGAGAACGATGGCAGCACCTGTCCGAGCAGTAGAGAACATCAGTTTAGAGGGTAGGAGGAGTAGAGGTAGACCTAGGTTGACTTGGGACGAGGTTATTAGGAGGGATATGATAGACTTGCATCTTTCCGAGAACATGATCGAGGATAGAAGTGAGTGGAGGCGTAGAATTAAAATTAAGGACTTTTAGTGGGTTTTGTGGGTGGGAAGGGTATACGGTAATACATGGTCGGACCACACTCGCTAGGTGTAGTTTTCCTCAGATACCTCTTTGGGGGCTACATGCCGTTTTTATTATGATTGTTATTGTTATTGACTGTGTTTTATCTTTGTGTGATATATATCTTTGTGAGATATATCTTTGTGTTGTATGCTTTATCAAATTCTTTATGTGATATATATCTGTGTGTTGTATGCTTTGTATTATGATTGTTATTGTTATTGACTTTGTTAACGAGTCGGGGTCTCTTCGGGAGCGGTCTCTCTATCTTTCTAGATAGAGGAAAGACATGCCACCATATACCCCTCCCAGACCCTGCTCTCCAGCGGGATACACTGGGTATGTTTGTTTGTTTGTTTGTTTTGTTTTGTGTTTTTATTAAAATTAAGTTTTAAACAATTGCTAAAGGTGTTTTTAACTTAATTACTAAGCATATAAACTAGTAATAACAAATATATATTTTATTTTTATAAAAACACAAGACATACGAATTAACACACGCGTTTCCGCGTTACGCGATAAAATTCTCAAATAGTCTTTAAATCGCGTAAAAATATAAACATAACATAATAATCATCTTTCCAACTAGATTATTATTAAATTAACATTATTACCTATCTTTAAGTCACCAACGTCAAACGACAACTAGTGTGTGCTTACGACACGTGTATGCAAAACTTAACGAAACTAACGGAGTTTGGTAACGGAAAATTACCGGATGTCACACTGTAATTGATCAAACAAATCATCAATTCTGGGAAGAGGGTATTGATTCTTCACCGTCAACTTGTTCAGCTCGCGATAATCGATACACATACGAAATGACCCGTCTTTCTTCTTGACAAATAGAACCGGTGCTCCCCATGGTGAATGACTCGGCCGAATGAATCCCTTCTCCAATAGCTCTTGTAGTTGGCTGGATAATTCCTGCATTTCAGATGGTGCTAACCGATATGGTGCTTTTGCTACCGGCGTAGCTCCAGGAACCAACTCGATACGAAATTCCACCGGTCGTAGAGGAGGTAAACCCGACAAATCATCAGGAAATACTTCCGGATAATCTCGCACCACAGGAATATCTGCCAACTTGATGCCTTCTTTCTTCTTTTCTACAACATAAGCCAGGAGTGCATAGCACTGCTTCCGTAGACATCGTCGCGTCTTCATGCAGGAAATAAGCTTCAGAGTTCTTCCTGGTCGTTCTCCTTGAATCTCGAGTACCTCCCCATTAGGCATGGGGATTCGTACTACTTTCTCTCGACAAACGATCTCGGCTCCGTGCTTTGACAACCAATCCATTCCCACGATTACGTCGAAACTCCCCAGCTCGAAAGGTATTAAATCTATGTCGAAGGCATGGTTTTCTAATATAATGGAGCACTGCCTAATAATCTTATCGGCTTGCACAAATCTACCATTGGCCATTTCTACGGAAAAGCTGATTTCTAACTTACTAGGATTCAAGGCAAGCATGCGCGCAAAATCAGAAGATACGAAACTATTGTCTGCCCCGGTATCAAATAATATGGATGCAAAGTGGTTGTTGAGAAGATACGTACCCGTGACAACATTTGGGTCTTGACGGGCATCATTAGTTCCAATGACGAAGGCACGTCCCCTTGCAGCATTTCCTTGGTTTCCCTGGTTCGGATTACCAGCTATAGCCAGCACTTGCTGCTGATTATTCCCCTGTTGTCCAGGTGCTCTATTCAGTCGGGGGCACGTGTTCCTGTAGTGATCGAGGCCCCCACATTCGTAACATGCCCTGGCATTCCCGGCGGGGTTAACCACGTTGATAGGTGCTACCAGATTCAGCGCAGTTCTACAGTCCTTCGCCTAGTGTCCCAGGCGTCCACAGTTTGTACACACACGACACGGCTTTTCTGGGGAATGGTGATAATTACACTTGTTGCACTTGGGGTGCGATCCAGTGTATTCCTTCCTTCCCTGCGTTACAGCCACAAAGTTTCGGGCTGTCTTAGTCTTCTTATCGGATCTTCCAGTATTAGACCCGGACTCCTTTCTTTTCTCAGTTCCCTTCCCCAGTACTCCGGTTCTCACCATTTCGTCAGTAAGAGCGCCAGCTTTCATAATCGCGCTCTGGATCGTAGGAGGAGCAGCTGCAGTTACCAGTGCTCGGATTTGAGGCGCGAGTCCCCAAATATACCTCTCGACCCTCTTGGACTCTGGTGTCACTAAATGTGGAACCAATTTTGCCAATTCGTGGAAACGATCGGTGTATGTTGCGTGTCCAGCTCCAATCATGGCATGGTTCCAGAATTCCTGCTCCAGTTTCTGCATCTCGTTAAGAGGACAGTACTCCTCAGTGATCAACGCCTTGAATTCATCCCAGGTTAGCTGCATTGCAGACTCCCTTCCTCTGGCCTGAACCTGGGTGTTCCACTAGGTTAATGCCTTGCCCTGTAATGAGCATGTGGCATATTTGATACGTTGACTATCGAGGCATCCACTAATGTCAATGACTGCCTCCATCTTTTCCAACCATCTGGTCAAGGCTATTGCTCCGCCTTTTCCATCGAAATCTCGGGGTTTGCAGGCCACAAATTCTTTGTAGGAACATCCCCGTTTAACCTGGTTGATTCCAACTTCGTTTCCAGCGTTATCCCCTATTCCATGGTTGTGTTGACCATTGGTGTTGTGATCATCGTGGAGAGGTTGGTTTAGCAGGGTGTCACTCACTTGGGTTACAATGGTTGGGATCAAAGTGGCTAGCTGCTGGGCAATCATAGCAGCTATGTCAGGGTTGTCGGTTCCTTGATTATTGCCAGTTGGAGCAGCACCTGCCCTTGATGGTCTGCCCCTACGCCTGTTCTGCGGGGCCTCACCCTCTTGGTTGGTTCTACGGTTAGCTCTCTTAGGTGCCATTTTCTAGACACAGACAGATGAATACTTTAGTTATCTTGAGATATATGCATGATTTCACTGTTAAATCCTAATAATCTATGCTTCAGTCCATCAAGATTATTATGTAGCCCAGTTTAAGCACATTCTTGGTATACCGGTGATGTTTATATATAGGGTTCCCCGCACCGTTCCCACCACATCCACGATATACCTTGAACGACACTTAAACTAGTTACGTAACATCTCAATTTTCCTTAGCATTAATTCAAATAATAATGTTATGTATGTGTAGAGAGTATTATGTATCCCACTTTTATTTTAGCATTTAATAGTTATTGAAATGCTAAGTGGAGAAACGTCTCACAAGGTCAATTTAATGATTTGGAAATACCATAAAGGCTCTAAATAGGACAGGACTTGAGTATATGGTAATAATGTTTGATTACCCTTAACAGGATCTTACTAGAATTATGATTCTAGCACCCTAGGGTATAAAATAGAGACTTGTGATACTCATGATCGTTACCTTACGATAAGATTAGCCAGACTTCTCATGCATGGCGAATTGCAATTACGTGTGCACCCGTAATGGTAATTGCCTTGCATGATTACCCTTAGCTTCACTTACCTCAAGTTAACATCATAGTATTATTGAGCATAGATTATGTGATGTCCTTATGTCCATGAACCCATAGTATTCCATTAATAGCATGTAATAACAACTAGATTTCCAAGCATATAAGCACAATATATTTAAATGATAACTGCATATCCGTCATACTTTCAGGATTTCAGTCGTAACCATGATAGGGTCGGATTTAATATCCGAGATCAACACTCCGCGTGATCACCTAAGTTCCCTTATGTTTAGATATTCCATAGAGAAAGACTAAGAGTAATGATCAGGTAACAAGCACATATGTATAAAATCAGGTATGTAGGAACATACTTGTATATTAAGTTCATAGACTTAATATATTTGACCTATTTGCCTTGTAGATTTGTGTATTGACCATAGTTTATCACTCATCCTAGAAATCCCCAGGTAAGCATACCAGGTCTCGCAATGAGATATATGCGATATGCTTGCCTTAGCCCGAGGGCCTTTTGCCAGGAAATCCAGAATACAGGTGTCTATGTGTCACACCAATCATGAAAGACATTTAGGTAAAATCAAATGCACACAATCCCTAGCATGCAATCTATATGAAGGTTCTTAGGTTATAGTCTAGGTCGAATTCTCCACCTAATTCTCTATAACCAAGGCTCTGATACCAATCTGTCACACCCTCGCTTATAGCGGAAACACGAGGATGCGACGGACGGGATCGTCATAACACTTGGTATAATTACAGAGACATATGATATGCAAAATCCTCGTGTCATGACGTCGCCCGACACAATGGTGACTTGTGTCGTGGTTAGTCAGTTCCACGACTATCATAGTCTTATTAATTCCAAATCTAAATTACACACAGTTCACAAATGAAACAAATGATATACATGACTAATGCAAAGCTTATTGAAATCCTGAGGGTCTCGGCTAAGGCATCAACTCTAGCTATCCTCTTTGATTATGTTCACCTGAAAAGATATGCTCAAAAATGTCAACACATAATGTTGGTGAGTTCCGCAGGTTTAAATTTAAAACATTTGATGCTGTATAGAATTTGATATGGAATCATACTGCAAGCACAAACCACATAACATGTGTTTAAGACAACCAAACCTAATGACGTTATGCATATAAATTTGCCGGAATATATTCACCCTTGGCCTGATTGCTGGCAGCTGTGTTGGTAACTCACAAGTTAACTGATCGTCGAAGGGTGGGGGTGTCAACCCAGTAGTACTACCAATACCTATCCGTTGGTTCCCAAACCCGGGAATTAATGGTTGTAAGAATCATAGAATAACATCATGTATGTATTAGAATATAAGAATAGTATCACATTGATTCCAAGTATGAAAATTGTATGTAAGATTGTACAGCATCGAAAGCGGGTGAGCATACTTTTCCCCCAAGTTTGAAAAACATTGAAACAATTATAAAAGCATAAAAAGGGGCCACGGAACTCACCTTGAATTGATGTAATGCATAAAGACTTTACAGAATAGCAATACTCGATCAAACACGATCAATACCTATGTAATAATTGTATTTAAGTCTTTAATACGTATTCGATGCGAATAGATATATTTGATTGGATTTGGGTTGACGTACATGATTATATATATTTGATTTTGATTTTATACCTAATGATATTAGGATTTAAATTGAATTGTGGGTTTGTGGTTAACAGTATATTTTCTTGTATTTTGATTTATTCAAAAGATTTATACCATTCAGATATATTATCTATGTATTCTTTGTAACCGTTTAATAATAATTTATTAGTTAACGTATAAAATATATCCTATCATTACATTTGTAAATAATTATGGAATTATATTATGTGTAATTTTCTATAGTTTTTGTGAATTTTTTTTGTAATTAAACACGATTTAGAATCCATTTTTACAAAATGATTATTTATAATATTTATAATAATTGCATAAGAGAAACTAATTTAATAAGGTTTTTAAAGAAATAAATTTTTAGAAAATAATTAGATGGTTTTTTTAAAAATATTAGGATTTTATAAAAGGAGTTTTATATTTAATCTAATTTTCTTACCATTTATTTAAAAGAATCCATTTTATATATATTTGTTTTATTATTTTAAAAAGGTTTAAATTTAAAGAAACATTACAGAAAATAAGGTTGATGGTTTAAAAATAAACGGAGTTTATAAAATGATTTTTATAATTTTTAAGAATTTTTTTATAATTTTTAGAAGCTTAAAAAGGCTTCAAAAAAATTAATTGGGGGTGCGGGTCTCGAACCCGAGACCTTTAGTTTGGGATGTAAGCACAGAACCAGTGATCCAAGGGCCGTGGCCGCAGGATAACTGGGTTCAATTTTCTTTTAAACACACTTAACCAATATCCCCCAAATTATTATGAACCCTAATTCGGTTTACCCAAAATTGAACCCCAATTCGAAGTTGATAATCAAATTGATGTTGGGGCTTTTAATCCCCATGTAAAAACGAGTGTAAGGATGTGTTTAATTACCCCGATCGATGATGAATTGGAGGTGAATGGATTATGAACAAGCCGCGACCGATGTTGAGTTCAAACGGTAAGCAATTGATGATGATAATCAAATTAAATTTGCAGGATCGTTCTAGAGTTGTTACCAAGCAAAAGCCCTCTGTTAATTTGGTTTAGAATGCTCAGAAGATGGGTTTCGACTAAGTTGCAGGTTGCGAATAGGATGAAGACTGAATTCTACGATTGCGTGCGTTTTATATCAATTTGAACTTAGTGGAAGATTGGAAACGACAAGATGATCAAGAATATGCGTTTTCTTTTGTTTATCTTAGTGTTTAGTGCTTGATTTAATGCCGCACTTCGGCCGAAAGTTAAAGAGATTGATTAGTGGTTCTAGAAGCAATAATTTAATCGATTAAAGTGTGTGTTAGGTTCGAATTTTGTCCACGAGCGATTTGGTATGATTTTTGGTGCTTATAATCGAGTATTTTGCGGCCTTTGAAGTCGCCGGAGGTCGCCGAATTTTTGGCCGGACGGCGGCCGGAAAATCGGGGGGTGGGCGGGGTTGGTTTTGTAAATTCGGGAATTACGGAATGAACCCCTTGACTTCTATTATTATCATTTTATGTTATGAATTTATTTTGAAGTTTTAAAAATTGCCAACAGCCCCCTGGACTATTATTATTATTATTATTATTATTATTATTATTATTATTATTATTATTATTATTATTATTATTAGCATCATTATTATTATTATTATTATTGTTATTATTATTTTTATATTATTATCATTATTAGTATTTTTATAATTATTTAACAGCAACATATCAAACTTACTTATTTATAAAATTAACTTTTACTAGTAAAAAAAATACGAGATGTTACAAAATTGTCGACGGGAGCAGATCGACCGAGAGCAGAACGGCGGGGCTGAGTTCGGAGAGCAGGCCGGGAGGAAATGTCGACGCCGGCGAGGTCGGGGTGGTCGGCCGGCGAGTGGTGGCGGGTCGGCGACGAAGGTGCAGGCGGTTGGAGGTGAAAATCGTGGAGTCCAAGGTGCAAATTGTCGGTCGATGGAGAGGGGCCGACGGGAGAAAATGCCGACGCCGGAGAGGTCGGGGTGGTCGGCCGGCGAGTGGTGGGGGGTCGGCGACGAAGGTGCAGCGGATTGGGAGGTGAAAATCGTGGAGGGAGACAATGAAATGGCGCCCTATTGCCGCGATCTGCTATTAGGTGAAAAGAGCATTAGCGGCGACGCGTCGCCGCTAAAGGCGTCGCCGCTAATGCTTTTTGTACGGTTTAATTTTAGCCATCAGATCTGCAGTTGATCGACGTCCACATTTTTTTTGAGAAGTCGTCGCCGCTAAAAGCTTGTGTCGCCACTAAAAGTGGCGCCACTAATACTAAGGTTTCTTGTAGTGTTTGTTTTCTTGCCCACTATGTAATCTAAATATCTCTTTAATCTTATTTGCAAACTAAACACTATAGCTAGTCTAGTATTACATGTCTCCTCTTTCTACCTTTTTACTCCTTTATATTTCCTTTTGGTTAAAGAAAATCCAACAACCTCATATTGATCTCTAGCTTTTTCTTGTATTGTATATATTTGAGATTTGGATTTGTATTAATCTAATTTGGATTAGAGTGCACATGATGCTTGTTCACTTGATCCACATTTAACATGTAGTGAGTTATTTTTAAGCTAAAGTCTTGCAGGAACCTGTTTATATACTTCATATCCTATCCTAGCTACAAAGATATTGTACATTTGTACATATATCTATGTATCAAGACCGCGCATAGTTTACAAGAAAATGACTCAAACTCTTATAAAAGATAGGGTATATACGTACTGAAGTGATGATAAAAACATGGATTACGACATCAATGGAAGTTAACTTTCGCTTGATAAGTCAATCCTAATTTCCAGTTTGCAGGGGCTACATTATAAGCAGTAACGGTTTGTTTGTAGTGTATGAAGTTAGCTTGAACGAGAGGGCTTGACCTCGAAGAGTCGCGAAAGCTTGATAAGAAGCACCCCAGTTATGGCTCATGCTGATCCAACCGGTCTTGGTCCCTTTGACCCACATTTGTTGGATGTCACCAGCACCAGCAACATTCATCACAAACACCAACAGCCAATAACCATTTCCTTGAAAAGAAAATCTAATTCCACCTTTCTTAAAGTTGCATGGAACCCTAAATTAAGCACCCAAAAGTTCATTAGAATGTTAGCAATTATCCATAATCAAAATGTAACAACTTGTGGAAATTTTGATGCTTTATAGTTTATACTAAAGAAACAAAAATATTGCACCTGCGGTATATGATAGGGACTATGCCGGCTTTCCATTTAGCGATTTTCATGAACGCAGGCTTGGACATATCAAAATGGGTCCGGGGAGGATTGCACCACCCACCATTGTTCGAATCCTTAGACCAGTTTGGTGGGCAGAGGTTGGTGGCAGTAACAGTTGTGTAACCAGTGTAGCACCATGGAGACTTGACACACCGTATCTGGTAACACTGTCCACACGCGTATCCCTCATTAAATATCGTTGAGCTCAATGCAGTTGTATCAGTTCCATATCCGTTAGTATACAAGTTTCCGTATCCACAAGCACCACCTGAAACATTATTTCAAACATATAGTTATTTGCATGCATGCCAAATCAAAAACGGAGTCATAAGCGCGATGATAACTAGCCTATGTTACATGTATATTACAGCACACACCCATGGTTGCAGATGCAGATTCGTCGCCATAAAACGTGGCATGTGCTAGGGCCCACGGGCTCGGAATGTAGCCATGGTAGACCGCTTCACTAGGCGTTACAAACCATGAGAAAATGAGGGTGACAATGCTAATTAAAAAGTAGCAAAATCTCCATGAATGATAAAAGGATGCCATTTTTTGAGATCCTTATTGAGTTTAACATTAACAGCTATATATATATATACATATATATATATATATATATATATTTATAGGACAAAAAACTAGCAAATGTTTTGGAAGTGGTGGCTTTGGTGACCCGTACAAAGGTTGACTTTTGTAAGTCAACCTTGTTTATTATTTTTTAAGATGTATTTGAAGTACATCTCAAATTTGACAAAAAGAAAGTTTCAATGATAAGTAAGGGATGTTTATAAATGACATCCTGCAAAACGTGCGAGCAAGTTCTATTCTAATTTGTTAGTCTACATACGTGTCCTAATTAACACCACCAAAATTTGATTATCATATATGTATGCTTAGTACATATTATACAATTTATTGATGGGCTAATTGGATTTTAATAATTTCAAACTTTTATTTATCGGCCGGGATTTATCCCAACTCAAGAAATATTTACAAACACTTCCAATTTTGAGTTTATTTTCCTCCAACGATCCATTACTAACCGAGAGTTAACTCCGTTAGTTTTTTAATGGCGTAGACTGATTTTGTGGTAAAAACACTTATATTGAAATCTAACATCAGGTCCGTAAATCTGAAACTTTTGCACCACAAAACACGTCAATCTTCACCACCTGATTTGAGCAACTTGACTCGTTAGAGATAGATTTTAGGTGACGACGAAGGTTAGACAACAGAAAACGAACCTAATAAAGGCTAGGCAACGCTGGAGTTGAAAATTGGTTCAAAGCTGGTCTCATTTCATCAAAAAAACTAACAGAAGTTAACTCTCGGTTAGTAAGAGATTATTGGAGAAAAATAAACTCGAAGTTAGGAATTTTTATAAACATTTTATTAGTTGGGATTAATTAAGGCTAATAATTAAAAGTTAAGATAATTAAAATCTAATAACCTTTTATTAATTGTTGTAACAATAGGCTATGGTTATTTGGGCGTCTATCAGTGTTATTGGAACACACTTCTAATCTTTTTTTTTCTATTCACGTAAAGTAAGGATGAACATGTGTAAATAACAAAATAGGTGTATTTTTAATAACATCCTAATAATATATAATGAAAAAGATATGTCATTTTAATAAGGGTTCTCCTAAACCTATCTCATCTTTCCCATTGATATCGTCACGTTACAGCGGAGGCATAAAGTCATGTCAAGTAATACCAATGTTACACCATTATTAATGACCATCAACACCGGTAAACTCATATTAAAAAAGAAATAAATACGAAAAAAGTAAACCGAAAGAAAATTAGGCATAAAAATATTGAATCACGCATGTAAAACGTAAAATATTAAAACAATAATTAAGTAGATCTAGGACCTCCATATTGCAACAAAGCCGTTAAACATAAAAAATAGGCATAACGAACCACACTCACAACACCTTTAGACCGAAAATGAAAACAAAGTATCGGAACAAATGAAATGAGGTTGGTGTAGGGGGAGTAAGTGAAATTAACGTGCCGGAGTGAGTAGTTGAATGATGGTAAAAGCAATGGTGCAACAATTGAAGCTCAATGTATAACCTTAATGCACAAACCAAGTTAGTAATTAATAATATACATATAATACATAGTTTTAGTACTTTTATAATTTATGGCATTAAATCAGATTCTACCGATCCGACTACTAAACGGATAAGATGATCAGTTCGATGTCTGATCCAGTTCTGAAAGCATTACATCAAACTATTCATCCCTTCAAATTATCACATTAAACAAATTACAACTTCTTATACACATGTGTTAATTAAAGTACCCAAAACTTGATTATTATATATAAGTTTAAATACATATTATATAAGTAATTAATCGTTGTAGCGACATTATCTATTGACTGAAGAACCTATGTTGTTTTAATAATATGTGTAGTAATCGCTAATAGTATTTTTTTTGTTGTCGGGAAAAAATATTGATATTGCACGTCTAAATTAATTATTCTCCGTCGACTTTGTCGTACTATTGGATTTATAGTAGTTTGATTTATAAAAATTTCAAAAGTGGGTTTAACTTTTAAAAATATTAGAGAAAAACTAAACTAAGAGAAAAGATACTCTAAACAAAAATAATTTATTATCACTGCTATATATATTTTTTAATCTGAAATTAAAGGTCTGCTATTTTTCTCGATAAGATATCCTGATAGTAAAATATATATATATTTTTATCATTGTGTCTTCAGATTCTAAAGAATGTAAATATAATGATTTTACAAGTAGAACATGTATAACATAGAGTGGGTGTGCGTTTACTAGTAAAAAAAAAAATACTTATCATTCTACTCAGGTTTGAGTTGAAAAAATACACCATTCACCGTACCTAGGACATGTCAAACACACATACTCTCTAAACATATTAAACATAAAGAAAACCCATTTAATTTCTACGCAACGCCTTAACTGGACGTACATGTTCATCTTTTATGCTACATTCGCACTAGCCTTTTTTAACTTATTGTCATTTGGCATATATAAGCTTTATCTAAGTTCTAGAAATAATAATTAGTTTATATGTTTATTTAATAAAACATGATAGAAAATAAGAACTAAAACATAGTATAATACAAAGATATTATTTTTTGAATTATATTATATATACATATCTAAAATGACTTGGTGTAACGTAAAACAAATCATCATCACAATAAAGCGAACTTATCATCAATTATAAGTCATTTACACTTAAATGACTTGCTATTAGCTAATGATTTAATGTGACATATAACAAATTTAATACATGATAAGCCCTATTGAGACCACTAAAAATAAAGTAGTAGAAATATCATCAAACATAAGTTATTAACACATAAGTGGCTTGTTATAATTCAAAATAACTTTGGTGTAACCTAAAAAATCATTAACGTGTTATATGCCACATTAAGAATGAATTAGTGGATATATAATCAAATGTAACTCATTTACACATAAATAGCTTGTGATAGAAATGATTTAGGGTAACCTAAAATTAACAAGCTAATAAATCTTGATAATGCCGAGTGATTCATAAGTAATTAGCACATATGATGACTTAAAATGACCGAGTGTAATCTAAAACAAAATATAAAAGCAAGATAAGACTAATTAAGGCTTATTACAAATGAATTAGTGGGCTTATCAGTTATCACTAAGCATACGTCACTACACGTAAATAACTTATTATAACCCAAAATGACTTCGGTAGAGCCCCAACCACCGGCCACCGCCCCCGCCATCACTAACCACCGGCCGCCGCCGCCAAACACCGCCAAAATGACTTATTATAACCCAAAATGACTTTGGTGATATGTCGGCAAAGATCTGTAAGTGATACTGTTATAGGCCTGTGGTGATCCACCCGCGATATACCTTGGTGATACGTTTGCGAACTAACTATTGGTGATATGTTGATAAAATCGGTCGTTGATATGTTAGTGATGTCTTTATCGTACTCTTGTTTTCACACGGACGTCCATCAACAAATACCTATAGTTTCTACATTCACCTAGGGATTCTTGACATATCTATCGATCTATCGGTTGAGTTCCTTGATTTGTAGGTTATTAATGTTTGAATAACATATGAGCTTATTGCATTTAAATAAAGTTGTGAAACTATTATAAATGTTTTGTTAAGGCTTACATGAGAGAGTACTTACGAGGTAAATAAATGAAAGTTTTATATCGATGGCATGGACCTAAAAGTTCATATATTTTAGACACACACTATATCAATTTAAAGTAGCTAGAGTTTTATTATTCATCATACCCATTTAAAACATTGATTGTAATGGGACCGATGGAGAGTACAACATGATACTTACACCATTGAAGGTGAACTAATACGTAAAGTGATCGAAAATATACATATTTTCGTAACAAGACGTACCACATAGAATTTGTAAGAAAACGACTCAAACCCTTGTATAAATATAGGGTATAAACCAAATGGATGATCGATCGGAAATTAAAAGCTTCAAGTACTATACGAGTATAGCAAATTTCTAGACTTACAAATTTGCAAAACACGTACGTAGGGATGGATCAATGGAAGTTGACATTGGCTTGGTACGTTAACCCTAGGTTCCAATTAGCCGGGGCTACATTGTAAGCAGTAACGGTCTGTTTTGTGGTGTGTGAAGTTAGCCTAAACGAGAGGGCTTGACCCTGAAGAGTCGCGAAAGCTTGGTAAGAAGCACCCCAGTTATGGCTCATGCTGATCCATTCAGTCTTGGTGCCTTTGACCCACATCTTATCAATGTCACCAGCACCAGCAACATTCATCACAAACACCAACAACCAGTAACCATTTCCTTGAAAAGAAAACCTCATCCCACCTTTGTTAAAGTTGCATGGAACCCTAAATTAAGTTCATTAGAATGTTAGCAATTAATTAGACATAATCAAAAGGTAACAACTTTCTAGCTAGCTTGTGGAATAATTGATGTTTTATATATACAAAACAAACAAACAAACAAACCCAGTATATCCCACTTAAGAGCAGGGTCTGGGATGTTTTATATATACAAGAGAATGAGAAATGCACCTGCGGTACATGACAGGGACGATACCAGCTTTCCATTGAGCGATTTTCATGAACGCAGGCTTAGCCATGTCAAAATGGGTTCGGGGAGGGTTGCACCATCCACCATTGTTTGAATCTTGAGACCAGTTGGGTGGGCAAAGGTTGGTGGCAGTCACGGTTGTGTAACCTTTGTAGCACCATGGAGACTGAACACATCGTATTTGGTAACACTGTCCACACGCATATCCATCGTTAAAGATCGTTGAGCTCAGTGCAGCTGTATCAGTTCCATATCCGTTAGTGATCAAGTTTCCATATCCACAAGCACCCCCTGTACATAACATTGTTTCAATAATATTATTATTTACACAGCATTCATGTACTAAAAACACTATTAATTGCATATAATATGATTGCTAAATGACATGTTTATATACCCATGGTTTCGGATGCAGACTCGTCCCCATAAAATGTGGCATGGGCTAGGGACCATGGGCTCGGAACATAGCCATGGTAGACCGCTCCACCAGGTTTTACGAGCCCGGAGAACATGAGTGTGACAATGCTGAAGAAGCAGCAAAAGCTCCATGAATGATTATACAAGGAAGCCATTTTGTTTAATTTCTTGATCTTTGATTATGTTAGTGAAATTTGTGTCACTAAAGCTAATTAATGAGTTCAACTTAATTAAGAACCACCCATATATAGGACCAATTTATTTCGAGTGTTGGTTTGTGACCCTCACGAAGGTTGACATTGGTAAGTCAACCTTGCTAATTACAATTCTTTAAGATGTATAATAATGTATTTGAAGTATAAGAAGAGTTTGAATTTTCTTTTAAAAAATTGAGTTTCTAAGATAAGTAATGGATTAGTAAATTAGTATATAAGTTTTAATACGTATTATATATGGGTTACTAATTGATAACATTATCCAATGACTTAAGAATATATGTCGTTTAATAATAATGTTATCGCTCATAATGATTATTTTTTTGGGGGTTGTCGGATATATGGTTTAATATGCACCTATGCACGTCTAATTATTCTTGGCCGACATTGTCGTACTATTGGAATTTATAACATTAAGTATTAAGGTAATTTATACCTAATTAAGATTGAGTTTAATTTATAATAAAGAAGGTTTTAAGTGAGAACTACCTAGGATAAAACACATTCACTAAACAGAAATAATTTAGCTTGAAGAGCATAGAGGCGGTTCAATTATTTTAGAGACTAAAGCGAAATAAAACCATGAGAAACAGAATATTTTGAGTAAAGTTTTATATAAACAATAAGTAACAAGAGAAGTTACATTTATTACATTCGCGTTGATACTCAAGTTAAAGACCACTCGTCTGTCTACCCACTCATTGTGATAGCGTTCCACATCATCTATTCTTCTTCTAACCTGTTGTGATAGCCGATAGTGTTCCATATCATATGTATCATATGTGTTTTCAGATTATCATAATCAATCAAACGATATGACATGATCTAACGAATAAATATACCTATCAAGAAAAGAATTGCAGCCAAAAAAGTCAGAAAAATAAAATAGCGATCAATGCGTGCTATATCACCTAGGCTAGACGAACCTTTATTTGTATATGATCTTGATTCTTGAATGCCAAACAGATTTTCAACAGCCACTAAGTCTTACTTTACATACAACTCTAAATAATGAGAATCAAATGATATACATAAGACAAATTGATCTTCATGTTAGATGGACATTTAAGTATGTCATTTCTTTGAAGTTCACAAGTCCATGTATGCATCATACTATCATAGCATTATGTAACGAGATCAACAAAGAAAAAAAAACTAAGGTGGTTAAAAGCTCACCTTTCTGGTTGAAATCTTTCAAATATCAAATCGATTTACCTTTAGAAAACTTAGCTATGATTAAAATGAGTTTGATTCAAATTATACGCATTAAATCAAGTGATCAACAAATTAAGGTGAAAGGATTACCTTCAACAAAGATTCAACAGTCACTTTGTACAAGGGCGGTAAATTCCCAAAATTTATAGATATATATTTCTAAAACGGTTGGTGTTAGATATTTTAATGTAACTGGATTGAGTAATGACTAGTTTGAATGTACTATCCATCAAACAAGTCAGGAGGTGCGGAGTGCACACTTGTTTGAGTTTATTGTGATCTTTGAAATTGAAAACCTTATTAGGGGTAAAGCCCGTAAGCAATGGAGGTTCCAAGGGTGCAACGCCCCTTGAGAGGGTCCGGTGGCAGCGCCCCTCGGAGCGGGGTCCAAGGGTCAGAGGCCCTGGCTGGGGTCGAGCTGCTAGGTTAGTTTAAAAATTATTTATTCTGATAAATATTGGTCATTTTGTTCTTTCTTTTGGTTCACGAATATCACACAACAAATCATATTAATTCTTGATCTCGTCTGTGTTATATCCTATTGATTTATTCGGGTGAACCGTCGAATAATTTCAATTTGATAGTGATCTTTACGACTCTCAGATTATCCAAGTTTGATTTTAAATATTATACAGTTGGAACTAGAAAATAATTAAATTTGTATTTACCAAAAGATGGTCAACTATATAATTTTCTATAACTATAAAAAAAAACTAAATTCAAACATATTCAATTGATCAAACATATTCATAACAAGCATATACGACCCATAATTCAACATGACCCGTTAAAACTTAAGTGGTGATATAAAACCCTATACGAGCAATTATATGATTTCTATGTGTCCGAGGGATATCTTAATAGCACTACTATCATACTTCTTATTTAAAATATTATAGATTCTAGTCTTACCTGGTGTAAAATTTGATATTTTTACCTACAAGTTGTTCAATTTTCTATTTTTTATCAGATTCTTTTGCAATCGAATAAGGACTCGCATCCCAGATATAGTAAGTGATGGCACATCCTTTCTCTCTCATCACGCTGATAGCCTTATGTACGCATCCTCTCTCCCACCTCTCTCGCAAGCATCATTCATGAGCATGGACATATGGTTCTCTCGTTTTCCCTTTGTGTTTCCGACTCGCCACCTAAGCTATACAGACGCAAATGGGTTCCCCCGTTTGGATGCTCTAAGAATCTCCATTGCAAGCCTTTGTAAAGTGCAAAGATATGTTCATTCTTAAAGAATATATTTAGCTTAACTTGATAGCCACTTTAGATTTGGTAATCAAATCTAAAGCTACAATTGCTAGTTGGTACACATACAAGAAAAATGCTAATAAGTTTCTTTTGTTCATTTATTTGTTACACTAGAAGGAAACAAAGAAGAAACAAGTTTGCATGTTTGATTTGCTTATTACATACAATGAACTTTTGTCGTTAGATTATTATTCTTAATCACACGTTCCTCGACTTTAAATATATAATAATGTTACAATTGTATATGTAACAAAGTTAAATTGTTAACGAATTATTAGAAGTAATAGTATTATATTGTGAAAAATAGAAGTAAACAATAAAAGTAATATTATTAACAGTCACTTATCCCAAACACAAGAACTTTTACTATTCTTTTTCAGATACCAACTTGCAAGTCTTTAAAGCAACATGATAACAAGTTAATTAAGATTTATCAAACTTTAAGTTAGGTTTGTAATATATGAATGATTTTTCTTTTGTCTCATAGTTTTTCTCTCAATACTTTGTCGCTACAAATTTCATCGCTGGTAAAATATAGTGCATTGTGAGTCTTTAAGGTTTATGCTCATGTTAAATCCAATCCCATTATTGGGTACGTTATAATTAAGATTATAAGCACAATAATTATGTTTATTACATAAAGGTCGTAATTATAAGATTCGCTTTAGACCCTGAAAAGATTGAGCTGACTGCGGTTTTGTAACCCGTATACCTCCATCGCGATTGAGCGCCATATTGATGACACTAGAGATCGTTGAGCTCAATGCAACTATCATTTATGCATCTATTAGTAATCAAGTTTCAATATCCACAAGCACCTCATGAAACATTATATTATTAATCAATGGATAATTAATGCTATGATAACGATTAACTTAATTTATATAATATGTATTGAATATTATATAGTAATCCTATATAGAACCTGCTTGCACGTTTTAAACTTCATGAGATTTCATTCGAATACATCTTAAACAATTACTAACGAAGTTGACTTACAAATGTCAACCTTCGTAAGGATCACAAAAGCCACCCACTTTCAAAAATATTGACTACTTATAGTCCTATAAATAGATGGCTCTCAATGTTGAACTCAACAAGCATTAGTGATACAAATTTCACAACATATTCAAAGATCAAGAAATTCATATAACAAAATGGCTTCTTTTTATCATTCATGGGGCTTTTGCTGCTTCTTTAACATCGTCACACTCATCTTCTCGTGGCTCGTAAAGCCTAGTGGAGCGATCTACCATGGCTTTGTTCCGAGCCCGTGGACCCTAGCCCACGCAACGTTTTATGGCGACGAGTCTGCATCTGAAACCATGGGTATGTGACATACGTGTGACGTAGTCTACATGTCATCTAGCGATCATATTATATATAATCGTGTCTTTAGTATGGTGTGTAAGTAACGATATTCTTGAATAATGTTATAGGGGGTGCTTGTGGATATGGGAACTTGATTACTAACGGATACGGAACTGATACAGCTGCATTGAGTTCAACAATATTTAACGATGGGTACGCGTGTGGACAGTGTTACCAAATACGATGTGTCAAATCTCCATGGTGCTACAAAGGTTACACAACTGTTACTGCCACCAACCTGTGCCCACCCAACTGGTCTAAAGATTCAAACAATGGTGGATGGTGCAACCCTCCGCGAACCCATTTTGACATGTCTAAACCCGCGTTCATGAAAATCGCTCAGTGGAAAGCTGGCATTGTTCCAGTCATGTACCGCAGGTGCATTTATGTTTCTTTAGTAAAAAGCATCATTTTTCCACAAGTTGTTACATTTTGATCTTGGATTGCTACTAACATTCCAATTAATTTTTGGACGCGTTATATAGAGTTCCATGCAACACGATCAGGAAAGGTGGGATCAGATTTTCTTTTCAAGGAAATGGCTACTGGTTGTTGGTGTATGTGATGAATGTTGCTGGTGCTGGTGACATCAAACAAATGTGGGTCAAAGGGACCAAGACCGATTGGATCAGCATGAGCCATAACTGGGGTGCTTCTTACCAAGCTTTCGCGACTCTTAAGGGTCAAGCCCTCTCCTTCAGGCTAACTTCATACACCACAAAACAAACCATTACCGCGTACAATGTAGCCCCTGCTAACTGGAACTTAGGGTTGACTTACCAAGCTAATGTCAACTTCCATTGATCCATCCATGCGTGCAAATTTTACGTCTAGAAGTTTGCTATTCGTATAGTTGATGGCTTTATCTCTCCATCACTTCAGTTTATACCCTGTGTTTTAAAAGGGTTGAGTCATTTTCTTACAATATTGATCTGTGTGATCTTGCTACATTGATTAAAAGACTACACAGGTTGACTTGTGTATATTTTCATTGTAATTCTACCTCCAATGGAGTAGTTATCATGTTGTATTCTCCATCCGTCCCATTAGAACTAAAAATTTAATGGGTAAGTGATGTATAATAAATGTTTGCTTTCATATGATCTATATTGCACTTTAAGTACATATTGTAAGATAGTTAATACTAGCATAACAATTGAAGATTCTCTTTTGCTTGTTCGTAAAACCATTAGAGATTGTTAGAGCACATGTATATTATAAAGCGATTATGAGAATTGTTAGCAGAGGAGAAGAGAGATGATCGTAAGTCATTTTCATACATATTTGCGCTGCAGTCATACGAGTTCAATTTCAGTAAAAATCGTTAATCGTTGGTGCTCAATTTCTGTTCAGTTCAAGTTTTGATCATGTCATCTATTGTTATTGTTAGTTATTCAACATGATAACATAATATTTCAAGGTCCACTATTACAAACATGATTCTTGGAGCCAAAACATAAGTATAATGTGGGATGTTATTTCTTAAAGACTGCTATGTATGAACATAGCATGCACCCAATGTAAAGTATACATATGAACATACATAATCCATGGTGTCATGTTATACACATGATTATACACAGACTATGATCGAAATGTGAATGCACGCTTATGCAATGCCTAAACAAATGCATAACTATTTTCGGAAAAACCCTAGGTACATTTACAGTAGCATCATTCATAACTCCACTCATGGTCCGTAATGTGACAACTGACAACCGACCCTTCCTGCATTTGTTTCAGTCGGTTTGTAATAAATAGAAAAAGGTTGAAGTTTAATGGAAAGAAAAAGGTTAAGCTTTAAGTAAGATTAGAAAGAAAAAAAAGTAAACATTGTTTTGCAAATATGAATAGAATTTTCGGAACGGTTTTTGTAGGACAATTCTCTCTTTAACAAAAGGGAAATTCTCGAAATATCTTTTTTCTTATAAAAATTTCCTATATAAAAACGATCCTTAAAATGTTCCTATCAGACGAGGCGCCAGCACCTATTTGATAACAGTCGACTATGCCTCTAATGTTATTTTTTTTACATGGTGAGACGTCTCTATAATCGGATCGCCTATATAAAGAGTCATGCGCCTCTATAATAGGGTAGACGCCTCTATAGTAAGGCTGTCTCTATAGTAAAATCAGACGCCTCTATAGCACGGTTAGACGCCTCTATAGCACGGTCGGGGACGGTCAGATGGCTCTTACCAAAACTTAGGCGCCTCTATAGTAGATCCGGGCGCCTTTTCAGGTAGTGACATTTTAAGGGCTGGTTTTTTAAAAAGGACATTTGAGATAATTTGATTAAAAAAATGACATTTTGAGAATTTTCCCTTGACAAAAATGCTGGAATAACAGAGTTCATACCGTCCAACTCAAGCTTCACTTCCTTCTGGCAATGTCATCAAGCGAGAGTCTTTATCAAACACTAATGTTGTTTGACAGCTGAAAGTAGAGGATCAATGTAACATCAATGTTTATGTGAAAGTAAATTGCACCAAGAAAATAGGCATCCCAGTTTAAGGTTCCATTTTACATTAGAGGTCGAAAGACAAGAGGGTCAAACAGCTTGGGTAACGGGTCAAAATGGGTCATCTTTAATGCGGGAAAAAATGGGTGGTGTGAGTTGTGACACGCCAACACTTACTGCCCTGATTTTTTGTGGACTTCTAGAAAATAATTAATGTAGTAACATGACTACACAAACTAGTTTAATTATTCAATATCACCATTTAAGTAGTTAAAGGAAACAGAACTTACTTTACGCATTTGACATTGTTGGTAGCGCCCCCACTGGAAATTGACAATATAGTTCCAAAGAATGAAGTATTCTCTGTTCCGCAGTTTGGACAAACACCCTGAAAAAGGTAAAATTTAGATGTTAAATTAATGAAAAGACTAGTGATAATTTGTAAGAATTAAAAATTGATTAACAAAATAACTACCTTCAATATCAAGAAATCCCTCACAATGACGTTGGTAAGTGAAAAGGATAACCATAATATGAATGGTATAGCGGCGAACCAAGTGAAGATGAAACTAAATGGCTCTGGAAGCTGATAAAAGTATTTACGATCATGAACTTATCAGAAACAAAGCATAAATTCTTCAAAATGGAAAAAAGAAACAGTAATACATATATAATAAAGTATAAACTTGAAACTGTATAGCCAGCTTCAAAAAAACGGGAACAACTAAGCCATAAACAACATTTACCTCCAATAGGTATGTGATTTCAAATCCAGTAATGTCATCTAGGAAGAAGAACCTACAACACACAAACATACATATAGCAATTAAGATGGGAAGTCGACCTAATTATGAACAATGAAAGTATAAGTAGGGTGACACTTACAATCCTAATGCAACAACAGCAGCAGGGACATTTATGAGGAACATTTTGAGGTAATCAACTGTCAGGTCACTGTAAACCTACACCCAAATACATTTATCATTAGTGGATTATGGTGGAATACTACAAACAACAAACTTTTCATGCAAATGTTTATTTTTCTAGACAACATAGTTCATTTTAGTACGAGCTCATTATCACACTCAATTGAATGCAAACTGGGTTAAGATTATATATTAGACCATCAGTTTGTCATTGTAGTCATAATATGAATGCTGATATGAGAACATGTTCATGTATAACTCCATGAAATGAACACATACGGCCATGCATAATAAAGATTTGAGTTAATTACACAGATAGTCCTTGTGGTTTACTTAAAATAACAGGTTTGAGTATTAATTTTTCTGAGTAACAAGTTTGGGGCTCGTGCTTTCAACTTTGTAACGAGTTTGGGTGTTAATGCTAACTTTTGTTAAATTTTCTGTTAAATTTGGATGAAATGACCAAACTACCCTTTTATAATAAAGGGGTCTTTATGTAATTGACTTTAATTTATTTCAAGGACCTTTTTTGTAATATGTATACTTGTGTAAAGAATGGGGAGTTTGGAGCTAAGGTAACAACCGACCACCACCACCGCTGGCCACCACATCGTCTTCGACCTTCGTCACCATCACATCGTCCCCTCCCTCCTCTATTCACCACTATTGCCTCAACCTAATATATACTTTTGTAAGAAATTGGGAGTTTGGAGCTAAGGTAAAAACTGCCCACCACCACCACCGCTGGCCACCACATCATCTTCGTCACCATCGCGCCGTCTCCCTCCCTCCTCTATTCTCCACTGTTGCTTCCACCTAATATATACGTGTCACAACCTTAGCTTCCGCTTCTTCTCCATCCCCTGTTCTACCACCATCATTGCCACTTAATCTCCAACCCCGTTCACCACTATCACTCCCCCAAGATCCACTTACACCATTAAAGTTGCAGAACAAAGCTCTAGATAACCTAATCAAAGACTTAGAGCTTCAAATTTCATGGGGTTTCATTTACATCGCATCAATAATAAGCATTATTTTGTAGTATACAAATGCTTACTTTCACTTCATCGTTATGACCTTCAAATCTACCATTAATAATCTCTAGAACTTTAATGAACAAAAATGAAACTGAGTTTTTTAGGGACCAAAGTAGTTTAGGGTGGTGGTGAACGGTTGTTTAGGGTTGTGGGGATTTGTCCATTGGGAGACAATAGTACAGTTGTGGTAAGAAGAAAGAGAATGGCAAAGGCGGAGGTGTGGTGGTGCTGTCGAAGAAGGGGAAGGGTGACTAGGGTTATGACGGTGAGAGGGGGAAGATTGTTTTTAATTTTTAATTTAATGTTTTATATAACATACAGAAATAGTCCCTCATCAAATTTAATTTACATAACTAGCACATCAAATGTCAAAAGACAAAAATACCCTTGAACCTAATAGAAATACTAACGGAAGTTAGTCTTAAAACCCAACTTGTTGTGAAATTAAAATCACAGGCCCCAAACTTGTTACTTGGAAAAATTAGTACCCAAACATGTTATTTTGAGTAAACCACAAGGACTATTTGTGTAATTAACTCTAAAGATTTTAATACGCTACGCTTTTATGGGACGCAACTTACAACTTTGTTTTTATTATTATTATTATTTTTACTTTTTTTTTGTTTTTATGAAAGGGTTTCAAAGGCACAAACCTTTCTACTGCGAAGACTGCATCTTGGGCCTTCAGCTACTATGTCACTTCCATCTTTCTGAAAGTAATTGAAGATATGAAATCATATACGTGACAATAGAAAATCAAACACAAAAGAAAGAATAAAACCAATGGCACATTTTGAATACTAAGACTTACTGTCAAGTGTTAACAATATGCACAAGTGCCAAAAAATGTTGTACAGTTTTGATAACAGAAATTGATGGTCTTGTAAATTTTTTTATTTTTGGTTTATTTTTGGTAAGCATCGACACAAATTTGCATACCTTTAATTGCATCTTCAGTTTGTCAAACTCAACGTCACTCATTATTGGCTTACCAGATACATATGCCATTGAAGCTTCTAAAAACTTCTGCTCATCAGAGCCTGTAATGTAACGTATAAAACAAAACAATCATATATATTGAAAATTGGCTGACATCTTGATGGTGTTATATTTACAAATATGATAGGTGAAATGGAAAGTAAGTACAAATGCATACTTAGCATTACAACGCTGCTTCCTTCCCACATCAGTTCTTCCTTGAGATTATCAAATTCCTCGTTTGACATGATAGCTTTTCCTTCATAATAAAATGCCTACAGAAGAAACATAAGAGAAAATTAGTAATGAACAAAAATATGTAATTATAGTTAATGAAGATACAAGAACTCATATCACGTAAAATGGTGAAACAAAAGTGTGGAATGAAATGAATTGGATTTTTGTTGTTGAGATATAGCGAAAGAAATACAAAAAGGTGGAAATGAAAATATAAAAGGGATGGTTCACTTGTAATGCTTGAAGAAATTCTTGTTCCATTTCTCCGATTGTCTTCTTCTTTTGCTCTAAGCTGCAATAAGGCATTATGTTGCTGTCAACAACTTCAACATTTTCTTCTTCTTTAACTGGACCTGAAAGAATTCCAACATTCCAAATATGAAGTTATGCTGAATATATCATTGTGAAAAGCAACATAAACTATCTAACCATGTTTATTCACCTAAGCTGCCACAAAAAAGGCAAGCTCTGATTTTCGAAAACGAGTGCATCACTATTAACATTTTCCTCATTCCACAAGTTAATTATTCAAGAGTAGGCCACTCTTTCATGAGATTTTACTCGTGAACAGAAACAAATTTTTTATAGTGGAAATTAAACTAACACACACATGCTTCTTGTGAGACTTGAACCACCGCTTTGGTGAAACCAAGCACCAACCCATAGAAGTACGGGTTGTGATATTTAGAAACTGATTTGGTGGGTGTTAGATGAAGTAAATTGGTACTAGAACAAAAGCAAATAGAAAACAAGCAGAAACACAGAAACAATTCTGGAACTCCTCCACCAATTTTAATTGATAGAAAAACTTACAAAGAATAAGTAAAAACTATCTCCTATTTATAGTTGATTAACCTAGCCCATCAAGTTAATCTATTCCTATATAATAGGCTTTATCTCAAATCCTTTTGAGATAAATTTAAATTACAAAAGCTTATCTCAAATCCTTTTTGAGAAAAAGCTGTAAACTACCTGATAAACTTATCCTTTTATTTATCAGATAATGACCAAAAATAAATTACAAAATAGACCCCTAACTTTAATTAATGTCAAGATTGGTCCAACAATCACCCCCCCAATCTTGACCTTGAGTCTTCTTGTTATTTTCCTGAGTCTTCAATCTTCTTTACTCCCAACAGTTCTCTCATTTCAGCAAACTTAATCTTTGGTAGAGCCTTCGTGAGAATATCAGCTGGTTGTTGATCCCCACTAATGAAATCAACCTTGATTTGATTTTTCCCTACACACTCTCGTATATAGTGATAGCGTATGTTGATATGTTTACTCCTTCCGTGAAAGACAGGATTTTTCATCAGGTTGATTGCTGACTTGTTGTCCACCTTTATCAGTACAAGTTCTTTTCTTCCTGTAATTTCAGCTAACAAACCCCTTAGCCAAATTGCTTGACAGGTTGCTGAAGTTGCAGCCATAAACTCAGCCTCACAAGATGATAAAGCGACTGTTGGTTGCTTTTGAGAATACCAGCTAATGGGTCCATCATCAAAGTAAAATACCAGCCCCGTGGTTCCTTTTCCATCATCTGGATCGGCTAAAAGGCTGCTGTCACTAAATCCCAGCAGTTTATTACTTCCATTCCTTCGGTAGTGAATGCCCAGGTCTATAGTTCCTTTTACATACCTGAAAATCTGTTTTACAGCCTGATAGTGGGTAGTTTTAGGGGCTTGCATGTACCTACTTGCATATCCAACTGAGTATGCAAGGTCTGGCCGCGTATGAGTCAAGTACCGAAGGCATCCTATTGTTTTTTGGGTACTGTGTTGCATCTACACTGCTGCTGCCATCTTCCTTTGTTAATTTCAGTCCTGGTTCCATTGGGTATTTAGTGGGATTACACTCCCACATTCCAGCTTGCTGTAGGATCTTTCTTGCATAGCTTGATTGCTTAATTTTTATTCCATCATTGCCTTGCATCACTTCTAGCCCGAGATAATAGGAGAGTGAACCCAAATCACTCATCTCGAACTTATCTTCCATTTGTCGTTTGAATTGCAGAATTTTCTCCATGTTATTTCCAGTTACAATCAAATCATCCACATAGATCCCTACTAGCAATGAACCTTCATGGGTTCTTTTTGTGTAAACGGCTTGTTCAAGTTTGCACCTTTGGAATCCGTACTCCTTTAGAACCCCATCTAACTTTGTATTCCAAGCTCGTGGAGCTTGTTTCAAGCCATAAAGAGCTTTGGTTAATTTGTACACTTTTTGCTCCTTTCCTTTCTTAACAAAGCCTTCCGGTTGTGTTACAAACACTTCTTCCTTGAGTTCCCCATGTAGAAACGCTGTTTCCCACCCCCTTTGTGCTGCTAATGCTAGAATGAGTTTAACCGTCTCAAGTCTAGCTACGGGTGCGAATACCTCGTCAAAGTCTACACCATGTTGTTGGATGTAACCTTTGGCGACTAATCGTCCCTTGTATCTTGTAATTACACCATTTGCATCCCTTTTAATTTTGTAAAGCCATTTTAAACCAATGGGTCGGTGTCCCGGAGGTAGGTCCATTAACTCCCAAGTTTTACATCTTTCAATGGAAGCTATCTCACTTTCCATAGCTTGCTCCCATTCTTTATGCCCTGTAGCTTCCTTAAAGTTTGTTGGTTCCCCTTCAGTGAGGAGAAGATCATAAACTTCGTACAGATTTTTCATACCTTGTGGTGGTGTATCATCAAAAGTCTCATCTTCTGCTATAGTTGGGTCTGATTCACCGACAGTGTCTGTTTGAAGCTGTGGTAACATCTGCCCACGCTCTTTTACAGCTGATTCTGGGCTGCTAAGTTCAGAATAGGCAGAGTCAGGTGTTTCAGCATGGATTAATGGGCTGTTTCCTTGAAACGGGCTGCTAATCATTGGACTTACAGGGCTGTCAGGTTCAGCAGACCCATGTCCACTGTTTTGGGTTGCAGAATCAGCTTCATGTCTGTTGTTTTGAGCTGCTGAATCAGCTTCAAATGGCTCCATATGAATCACAAACTCAGCTTCTTTGCTCGGTTGTTGGTGTTTATTCCATTCCCATTTGCATGCCTCATCAAACACAACATCTCGACTGATTACCACCTTCTTTCTCTCAACATCATACATGCGATAAGCCTTGGTTCCTGGTTCTGTTCCCAAATGTACCATGGGAACACTTCTGTCATCGAGCTTCTTCACATGGTTTGAAGGTGTTTTTACATATCCAACACACCCAAACACTCGTAGATGATCAAGTCTTGGTCTCCATCCCTTTAAGGCTTCGTATGGTGTTTGATTCTCTAAACTCCTGGTAGGTAACCTGTTTAGCACATAGACTGCATGGCGTACTGCTTCTGCCCAGAACACTTGTGGCATATTCAATGCACTAAGAATGCTCCTTGTTGTGCTCAACACGGTTCGATTTCTTCCTTCGACTATACCGTTCTGCTGGGGTGTATATGGTGCAGTTAGTTGCCTTGTAATTCCAGCTTGTTCACAAAACAGAATGAACTCCTTGGAGGTAAATTCTCCACCCCGATCAGTTCTAAGAACCTTTATTTTTCCCCGTATTGTTTCTCAACCAAAGCTTTGAGTATCTTGAATCGTTCAAGTGCTTCATCCTTAGTTTTTAACATGAATGGCCACATAAACCTGCTGTGATCATCAACAAACAACAAAATATACCTGTTTCCAGCTTCGGTGGCGGGTGTTATGGGCCCACACAGGTCTGCGTAAACCTGTTCCAGTGGTCTTGCAGCCCTAAAAGTGGTCTGTTCAGGGAAACTTTGTCGCGTATGCTTCCCTGCCAAACATGCTTTGCATAGTTGTGAAGGGTGGTCAATAGCCGGTACTCCATGGACTAGTTCACTTGTCCCTAAGCGCTTGATGGTGTCAAAGTTTACATGCCCAAGGCGAGCATGCCACAACCAAGCTGCATCATGAATCTTGGTTATTAAGCAAACCGGTGACCTGATTTTTAGGTTGATTTTATACAAGCGATTAGGAGACCTGTGAGTCTTCATTAGCAAGGTCCCATCCGGTTCAATCATTGATAAAATTCCTTGTTTAATTGTTAATTCACACCCTCCTTCTTCAGCTTGCCCGATGCTGAAAATATTGCTCTTTAAATACGGGATGTAAAGAATATCGGTCAACAACCTTTGTTCCCCATTCTTACATTCGAGAAGAATTGAACCCCTTCCTTCGATTTCCACACTTGAGTCGTCTCCAAATCTGACTTTGCCCCCTATATTTGTATCGATTGCTGAGAATAAACTTTTATTGCCCGTCATATGGTTTGTTGCCCGGTATCTAAATACCACATGTATTGCCCATCATCATGTGACTCGTATTTAGCCGGAAATACCTTTTCTTCATTCACATAGATTAGTTCCTTCTTGATTTGATCGGCTACAGCCATTAACAACGCAAGCTTGTCAGCATTAGCATGTGTTGTTCCAGCAGTGGTGGCTTGTGTTAGATGGGCCTTCTCATCATTCCTTCTGGTCGGACAGACGGCTGAAAAATGTCCAAACGCATCGCACCTGAAACACTGCAGTTTAGACCGATCTTTCTTTGAGCTTTCTGAATTTTGGTTTCCATCTTGGGATTTTTTAGCACGGTTTGAACCCCTTTCACGACCACCTGATCGCCCACGACCTCGGCCTCTTCCACGGGTGTCTTGACCATTCCCTCGGCCTCGACCAAAGCCCTTTTCTTGCTTTCTTTTGGATTCCCATTCATTGTAGGATAATAGAAGTTGGTCATGGCTGTTGTTATTGGTCTTGGAATTAGTTCTTTCTTCGTACGCCTTCAACCTTCCAACTATTTCTTGGAACTTGACTGTTTTTAGATCAACCAACTGTTCTATTGTTGCCACCATGTTTATGAAGCTGTCAGGTACACTGGTCAGAAGTTTCCTGACCAGGGCTGCTTCATTAATTGGGGATCCAAAGGTGGCTGATTTTGAAGCAATTCCGGAGAGTTTTCCCACAAAATCATCCACTGTTGTGCCTTCCTTCATTCTGATCATATCAAACTCAGTTTTCAGGGACTGCAATCGTGCCTCCATGACTCGTTCAGCACCTAAGTATCAAGTCTTGATTGATTCCCAAATGTCTTTCGCATGTTCACAGCTCGCGATCTGCAAAACAAGGTCTTCAGGTAGCGATTGATAGAGATAGGCTATGGCTGCATTGTCTTTTTTCTGATCCAGATTTGTCCCAGGTTCAATCACCTCCCAGATTCCATGAGCTTTGAAAATCGCCTTGATTTTAAGTGACCGGATTGGGTAATTGGTCGGAGTTAGAACCGGGCATTGAAACGGAAGGTTGCCTGTTTTATCAACCTACGCTAGCTGGTTGTTTGGTGCTGCAGTGTCCCCCATCGGTCTCTCCTTTGATCGACGCTTGTACACCTGCTGTATTTGTTGTTTAATTGCTTGATCCACCACTTTGGATCAACTAGAAAATCCCAGATCTCTTAACTAGAGCTCTGATACCAATTGAAGTAAATTGGTACTAGAACAAAAGCAAATAGAAAACAAGCAGAAACACAGAAACAATTCTGGAACTCCTACTCCAATTTTAATTGATAGAAAAACTTACAAAGAATAAGTAAAAACTATCTCCTATTTATAGTTGATTAACCTAGCCCATCAAGTTAATCTATTCCTATATAATAGGCTTTATCTCAAATCCTTTTGAGATAAATTTAAATTACAAAAGCTTATCTCAAATCCTTTTTGAGAAAAAACTGTAAACTACCTGATAAACTTATCCTTTTATTTATCAGATAATGACCAAAAATAATTACAAAATAGACCCCTAACTTTAATTAATGTCAAGATTGGTCCAACATTAGATGGGTTTCCAAACAGGTTTGAGTCGGGTTCATAGTTTCTTAAATTGTTCATTAATAACATTAGAAATAACCAAATATTTAGAATCTAAGTATAAAAAATACAAATGACAAGTGGGAAAAAACATGAATCCAAATGTTCCATTGCTCAAACAAACATCATGTTCTATCATCAATGCATTATATAAAATTAAAACATTCCATGATTATTGCTCTAAGGTTCATTAACCAAATTGCAATTTAAGTAAAAATTTGGAAAATCCAGTGGCTTTATGATTCAAATAAGCACGACTGACTTAGAAAACCAGGAAGTTCAGAATCTCGTTATCTGTCTTTCTATTTGACTATAACTTAAAATACATATATATTTCAAATCATCAGGAACGGTTATAATTGGTTGATCCAATTGGTCAAACACTTTATCACTCATTAGCCTCATCAAAGGCTTGGTCAATCCAATTGGTCAAACTCTTAATCACTCGTTAGTGGATTATCGGAGACTGAACTTCAAAACCACATATATCGAACAATCTGGGTCTAACAGGTCATAGTAAACACAAGAAACCTCTTAGGAACCAACCCTCAAGGTTCTATTTATTTTAAAACCAGGCACTATGAAGCATTTCATTGGTTCAGGTCTCATGGGGCAGGTTTGATGAGTTGGACCTTCATGACACTATCATTTGTTAGAAAAACAACTTAAGAAGCCCACACACAGCTGAATATTGAGACTGATCACTGATGTCTAGTGTTCCAACGTAACTTCCAAGTTACAAGCCAATTGCGAATTATTAGTTCAACTTCACCACTTAGGCATATGTACAAATGTACAATCATTTTTATATCACTAACGTGACTTATGGAATAGACTCATAGCTTCTAAAATATACAACTTAGAAAGAAAGTGCATATAAACAACACATATAGATCATGACTTTGCACTACAATCGACGAGACGACAACCGCAACCAATAACATCAGATTCACTTTAAAATCCATGTGAAAGTGATTACTAGCCTTCATTAACAACTTGCCATTCATCTTAATTATAATACTATTAGAAACAATAAAGTTATGATTGAAGTCTATGTTGTCAAAAGCCCACAAAAAAGCGTGCCTAGGCTCCTAGGCTCAGCCCAACGCAACCTTGTGTCTCGCACTCTTGCTTCAAAAGCCCCCATTTTCAGACGCTCAGACGTGTTTTCAAACCAAGTTCCAGCCAAAATTCGTCTGAGCATGTTTGAAACAACACCACCAGCCTAAAATAGTAAAATCAACCTAAAACAACCTATACTAGCCCAAAACAAGCCTAAAACATGTCTAAAACCCCAAAAAATAGCATTCTTCTATTACATGTATTGAATGAAAGTCAACCTAAAACAGGCTAAACTTGCCCTAAACAAACCTGAAATCAATCTAAATTCTAAAACATGTCTAAAACCCCTAAAAATAGTATTTTTATACTACGTGCCCCGCTTAAAAATCAACCTAAGACAGACTAAACTAGCCCTAAACAAGCCTGAAATCAACCTAAAGTCCTAAACCAGCCTAAAAACAGTATTTTTTTTCAACTACGTGTCCCGCTTAAAAATCACCCTAAACAAACTAAACTAGCCCCAAACAAACCTAAAACCAACCTAAACCCTCCTTAAACATATCAAAAACCCCCACAAACAATATTGTTATACTACATCTCCCGCTTAAAAATCACCCTAAACTAAACCAAAATACCTTAACCAACCTGAACTAGCCTAAAACATAGCTAAACCCCCTAAAAATAACATTTTTACACCGGGTTTCCTTAAAAAACCAACAATACACAAAACCAAGCCCTAACCTGGCTGATCAGTGGTGGCCCTAGGCGAAATAATAATCAACCTCCGTCGGCTCACGGACCCTCTTCCGATCGCCTGAATCGACGGCGTCTTCGCCGGAGACAACCGATACGAACCGGGTAACGCCACACCAACATTAGGTCTTCGAATCGGAGCAGTGAAGAACCGTGAAGATGTTATCGTGAAACCCCATTTTGAAGCCATTTTCTCCGGCGGAAGTGACGGTGGTGCGATTGAAGGTGACAATTGGCGATTGAATTCATTGTTATGAGGTGTTTATTTTGGTGGAGAAATTGGGGAATCTGACAAATTTTGAGAGATAAGGTGAGGGGTGAATGTGTGGAGGGAAGAAATTTGGGGATTTTTTTTATTTTGTTTTGAATATGGAAATGCCAGGTCAGCAGCTGGAGGATCACGAATCCCGATGAGATCGGTGTGTGGTTACGTGGAACCGCCACGTCATGTTTTAAACCGTTTCGGAATCCACGTGTATCGACGACCAATTTACTCCTACATTAGTTCAAATTTATTGAAAATTATATTTTTCTCGTTAGCTGTGTAATTTGTTGATGAAGATTATGTTTTTTTTCATGTTTTTATGTTTAAAATATATAATATAACTTTTTATTTTAAGACATACTAAGGGATTGTTTGTTTCAGCCTTTTAATGATTTAAATGTCTGAATGGTTCAGCACTTAATGGTTTAGACTGTTTGTTTCGCGAGCAGATCTCTGAATGGTTCAGACATTAAGCTCTGAATGGTTAAGAATTATACTAATACTGAATGACTAAGAGCTCTTATTTGAATTGATCAAACAAAGCACTCAATGATTCAGACATTTTATTGGTTAAATACTTAATCATTCATAAATCGTCAAACAGCCTATAAGATAGTTTAGGATAAAAAAGATAGTGCCACAAAAATTTGTGAAAGTTTAGGGTGGTTTTGAGCTTAAATGAGTTGGTATCACATCGTTGGTTGGTGGCTAGAGTTATAGAGAGTAAGAAAGATTGTACCCTTAGTATCTTGAACCCGGATTGATCAAACCTGTAAAGGTAAAAAAGCGATTAAAAACCAGATTAACTGATAAAACGGAAATGCCCACCCAAACTAGTAATCAGCGGTTTTGATTTTATATAATTAAATATTACATTTCGGTGTTGGTTTTGCCTTGTTCCAAAATAAACGTATCGAACCAAACCGCAAATTCAAGTGTTTTCTTTTAGGGTTGCAATTGGTTGTCATCTTTGTGAAAATGAAGAAGATAGCAAGATTGTAGGAGTTGGAACGAAGGACGTATGATTCAAGCTTAGAATGTTCATAATCATTATCCTCGGCGAGTTAATTTGTTTCCACGTACTTCATTTTGTATAAAAATATCATTTACTCTTATCGCATGCTCTAGTGTATAATTACTTCTGTTTTTCTCGGTGCGAACTACATACTATTCATAGATTTTTGTTTAAAGAGTATTGGTCGTTCTTGTGACATGTCACACACCATGTCATTAAAACAAATGGAGTTAAAGATATGTTAAATTGGAATTGTTATTTGTAACAAAAATAAAAGTTAGAATTCTCATCAATCAAATGATTAGTTGGGATCAATATTAACCAATAGACAATAGTTAATAGCTTGAAGTAGTAAAAATAAAATTTCTATTTAATTGTTATGATATTTTTAGGGAAAAAATTAATACCCATAAATAATAATCAGATTTTAAAATATTTATAATTAGGTCAACCATGTATATATTTTGCCTAAATTTGATCACTAAACCATCAAATAAATTCATCATCGGATTTTTCTGTGTCAAAAAAATGGAGGTGAAGATGTGACGTCTGCCATTTCACATTTGCATCAAAAAAGTAAAAAAAAAAAGAATATTTCCTAATTGAAACAAAATGAAAGCATGCTAAAAAAACATGTTAAAACCTATAAATTAAATAAAAATAAAAGCTAAGTGACTTAATTGAAACCTTTTTTTTACATTTAATGGTCTAGTTGGAATACTTTTAAAACTTATTACTATTCTATAAAGTTAAATCTTTATTAAAACATAAATTTTTAGTCACTTTTGTTTACAGTTTCAGGCTCCTGCTTTAGTCACTTTAGTCATGACTTTTTTATCACTTCCGCTTTCTTATATACAAATTAAGATTTATCAACTGCCATGGTGTTCTAGCGTTATTTTTATTGACATTTGTACGCTAACTCTTTAGGAGAGTCCTTTTTTCATTAAAGCATCTTAGTATTGTCAATACATGTCTACCAATTGATTGTGTTCCACTTGTGGGTGTTTAATACATAGTATAAGTGGTCCATCAATTATTGTAAAATAATGTAACTTTGTTGTAGGGATGGCAGTCAAACTCAAACTCAACGGGAATACCTAAAACATGAGACATTCGAAATGGGTATGTAGTCGGTATGAGACCGAGCATAGGATTACTTTTTTTTATTTTTTGTGGGTTTGGGATGAGTATGGGATTACATATATACTCGTTTACCCCCCCCCCCCACCTCACCCATCCGTTTACCCGATTAAGCATACCCAATTACCATATTATGTACCTGAAATGAAATTTCTTTTTTTATATTGTAATTATATTATATTTATTTTTAGTTATTTCAGTTATATATATCACCTTCAATGTAACACTCTAGACAAATCCTACATCAGTCATGGACGGGCCAAAGACATAAAAAAGTCAAACATAAAAAGAGAGAGATTCTTGGTTCATAAGTAATATCCTACCACTTATTTTTGGGTGATTTGAATGTAGATGAGAGGAGAAGTCCATGATTAAATATACTCAAGTGGCAGCAATATAGAGATGGGTGATCTCCCTAGGAAGTTTCCACCCGGACAACCAAAAGTAAATCCGTGAGCTCTTCATGCACAAAGCAGACAATGTTGGTAGTAAGAGGGGTCAGATGTTACAAATGGTATTAGAGCCACTCCTATGTTGTTCTGGATAGTGAGGCAAATCTCATTGAGGATGGTGTGTCCCTAGAGGTGTCAAAAGTGACACCTTAGGCAAATTACACATCCATGATTGGAAAGGTGAGACAAACCTCATCAAGGACGACAAGTCCAAAAGGGGAGTGATTGTAAAATCCTAGCAAAATCCCACATCATCTGTGGACAGGAGAGATTTTTATTTCATAAGTAATGTCCTACCTTTAATACCATTAACGTGTTTTGGGTGATTTGGCTGTCGATGATAAGAAAGCTCCATACTTAAGTGTGCTCGGCTAGCAGCACTCTAGAGATAGGTGACCTCCCTAGGAAGTTTTCACCCGAGCAACCAAAATCAATTCCGTAAGATCCTCACGAGCAAAGCAGACAATATTAGTAGTAAGAGGGGCCAAGTGTTACATTGAGTATCATCTCCATTATGTGGCTCAAAGAGCTGAGGAGAAATTGGATCCAAGTTAGTAAGATCGTCAGTACATTGACGAACTATCTTTTTCTTCTCAATGTCTTTCAAACTCTTCCATAAACATAACATCATAACTCCTTATTTGTTTCTTTAGAACTGAATCATATAGCATGTATCTAAACTCATCTTGCCCATAACCAAGAAATATACATTGTTTGGTCTTCACGTCAAGCTTTAATCTTTCAACTTTAGGTATATGCACAACTGCCTTGCATCTAAAAACCCACAAATGTCGGTATGACAAATTTTTGCCACTCCAAATCCTATTAGAAACATCATACAAAAGACACATAAGAAGTAATATTAATAACATGTAGTGTAGTATTTAAAACTTCACCCCAAAATAAGGATTTAATTGTCTGTTGTCACACTGTAGCATGTTCGTATGTTTACGGACTTTGTTGTGCGCGTTATGACAGTGACATAACATGTTTAAGTACATATAATGTATAAAGTTATTGGTGATTAGTTTTGGAGATTTGAGATGTTACACAAATAGAAAACAATATTACATCTTAAGAATTTTTATTTCTAAATTCATATGGTAATAATAAAACTTTTAAAATTTGAAATCAAAATAAGTGTATTTGAAGATCCCAACCAGAAAATTTTATAAGCTAACGAGTATACTCAAAATCAACATACATATCCAACATACAACAAGTAACTATTTGATAGATACCAACATATATGAGACATGATTATATAATTGGGTATGGAATTGAGAGTAGTTGTTTCACCTCATACCCGTCTCATTGTCATCTTTGGTAAAGATGGTACAGTAACTTAGAAAGAATATGACTTGTTACATCAACTTTAACTTTTAACTTTTAAGAATAGTAACTTTTTTATTCTCATGAAATTTCCATCACCATTTTTTGCTTATTTCTTTTTCATTTTCCGCCCCATCGTATCAATAGAAAGAACCCGCCACCAAGGCCGTGAAAACCATAAGAATAGGAAAAAGAAAGAAAACTATGAGCATTGAGATGATCGGGTGAGACAATGACCCGTTAGTGATCTAATTATCCGCTTAAAGAAAAAAAAGAAAAAAATATGTATTAAACCAATAAATAATAGAGTGGTGAAGTCACACTTGTATATTTAATCATATTTGTTAACAACATTACAACTAAGATGGGGTTTAACTAAATTAGTTATTAGTCATATTCAAAATACTTAATATTTACTTGCTACATACTTCGTTTTCGACTAAATATTCGTAGCTAAACTATAGTAAAATATGTTCTTAGCTATTGTGTAAAAAATTTGTCATTGGATTTTTATAGCAAAAAACTCATATCAAATAACCGTTTTATTAAGTTGAAGTCTGAAAATCATATCGATAATCAATTCAATACTTGGCCAGTTTTCATTTGAAATGGTCTGTTACATAATAGGATAGAATCCATTCTTAACATGTCTTGTGACGACTTTCACATATATCTGTTGTTGTCCTTGTAGCAAGAAGTGTTTGATATGAAGCAGAGAGACAACTTTTACATTTTTACTAGGTTTAAGAGCAATTGATCCTAAAATAAAAATAAAGTTTTTCCCTCTTTATCATGAATCTCCTCATAAAACACTTTCTTAAGGTTGCATTAAAATTTTCAAATTCAAAACTATGGGTCTCTGAGTGGTGTATTATAGCTTGAGTGATGTATTATAGCTTAAAGGGCGCGATATTCTTCTTACTATTTAGTGGAGAATAAACTTATGTATTACTAATTCTTTATATTTACAATGATTGTGTCAATTTCTTGTAGATTTGGGTTTTTCCTCCATGACATTTTGAAGAACAACTTGTGGTCGGAAAAGAGAGAGGGTCGCCCGTAAAGCTCACAACATGAGAGCGAGGGGCTCCGCCCATAAAGCTTAAGATGCTCTAAGGTAGTATCATTATTTTGTGAATGTAAATAAACAGAAGCATTCGTCATATTTATCATATGGCTTTTCAATCACCTAAATATGTGTGTAATGTACTAATGTAGAATCATGCCCTCATGTGAGTGTTTTTGTTTGATTCCGGAAAAAAAAAACTAAAGTAAAATTAAATCATTTATATATTAAGATGTTGATTGATGTACTAGTGAATTTTGTTAAGATTGATTGATGAGATGGGTGTATTATTTATGGGTTTGGTTATTTAGACACTCCAAGATTTTAAATCAACGCACGACCACCCTATACGTCGCGTATGGGTCCATACGTTGCGTATAGGGTAAAAAATGTAACATCCGACCCATTCCAAATTTTAACCCGAACTCGTTTATATTAGTAAATGAAATCTATTCGTTGAAAACACATTAATGTTGTCATTTAATTCATATTATAATCATATAGTTATTAATATGATTTTATAAAGAAAATTATAAAATTATATTAGTAATTACAAAACTTAGTTATCGAATTTGAAAATAAATAAAATAACTTTAAATATTTTTAAGGTTTTCAAAGATTTAACAAAAAAAATAAATAAATAATAATAATAATAATAATAATAATAATAATAATAATAATAATAATAATAATAATATAATAATAATAATAATAATAATAACAATGACTTATAAAAAAAAATTTAAATTTAAAAATGGTTGGAACTTAAAGCAAATTAAGTGCAGGGGGTGATTTTGTAATTTATGAAACTTGAAATTAAAATTTCTAACATAAAATAACAAAATCTAAACTACAGGGACCAAAGTGTAATTTTTTAAATCCCAGCCCCCCACCCACCGTCGACCCCTTCTCCCCTCCGGCCACTTTTCGGCGATCCAAACCACCAAAACCACTCGATTTAATCAAATTAAATACTCCCGACACACTCACGTGGAAGATTCGAACACATGCCCCCCTATAATTTGAAAATCGATTAGTGCGATTAGAACCGACCCAACCACCCCACTTTCGGCCGATTCCCTGGCCACGATCGCCCACTAACACCAATAATAACCTAATTAATTGAATACAAATGATCGTTTATCTGTTCTTAATCGACTACCATTCTCAATTTTATCAAAAAACGCGCAAACACCACCATCTATCATCACCTTCATCGCCGAACCTGTAATTGACTTGAACATCATCAATTCGACATTTTGAATCTCAATTGATAAGGGGCTTTTGGTCTTGAACATTCTCAGAAGCTCCACGCGAAGTTAATTGGGTTTTAATCATCATTTGAGCAACCATCAGATTCCACGTTGGTCGCGACTCGTTCATCGTGGTGTTCGACTTTGTGTTATCTTTATTCGGGTAATTAAACACATCTTTAGGGTCGTTTAAACACGGGGAATAAAAGCCCCATGATCTTCGGTGTTAACAACAACGATTTGGCTGTTGATTTTGGATTGAAACATTCTAGGGTTCATCGGATTTGGGGGAATTGAGTTAAAAGGGTTTAAAATCCCTTGGAACCAGAGAATACCGTGGCTGTATGCCTTGGTTCACTGGTTCCCCACTCCCTTGCAATCCATGAGGTCCCGGGTTCGACCCCGGGCACCCTCATTTATTTTAAGGCTTTTTTTCAGCCATATATTCATATTAGAAAATTTTTAATAAATATAAAAATAACTTTTGTAAACTTTAAATATATTTTTGGACACCAGATAATTTTTTGGATTATATTAAAGTTTTATCAAATTATTTACAAATATTGTTTTTTTATAAAATATACTTTAACGGACGGTTAGATTAATATTTTTCGTAATTATTCTTCGTTAATCATACAGACTTAATTACATTTTGAACTTCATCATTATAGCTAAATTCATTTCTAAAACACTTAATAATTCATCTAATGGATTAAAAATATGATATTTATTTTATAAATTTAATTACTTAAACAAAACTCATAATTCTATCAAAACCCTAATTCTTATTCGAACATTAATCACATAATTAATTAATAAAATTAGTTATTTGTTTTTCCCACACTTTAATAATAAATCAAACGGTTACGCGTATTGATACATTCATTTCTATTAAATTCTAAACATAATCACTTTCAATAAATTCGTTTATTCATTGTAAGACATTCAAACTAAATAAGTTATTTCATTCAATACCTATTCCCAATGGAAACCCTAATCTATTCCCAAATCTCATATTATTATTATTCTAACACGAGACACCGTTCCGTAGATTACTCGTAAAGAATTCGTTGGTGTCTAATCTATCACGTCTGAATTCTAATCTCATCAATCAAGTGAGTATTCATACCCCATTTTATATCATTTCTTATTTGGGGGAAATCATATGACCCAATATTCAATCATGATATTCTATTGTTATTTCATTCTAAATTCAATTCAAGACAGGTTATATTATTACTTACAACTATGTGAACATATTATGATAAACTGAACGGCAGTAGGAACCCTAATACAGTCAATCAATCAATCCTGGTATCAATGGTAGATCTACTGGTTTGGATAACCCACCCCATATGAATAGTCGAGTGGTGATTGTGCCAGAGGCAAATAGTCAATCTATGGTGTATGTGTGCAAGTCTATTATATGCAAAGTGTCAAGTCAAGGGGTTATATTGTGTCGGTTTATCTATATGCTCCGCTATTGTATTATAAGTCTTAACATTACCTTGTGAATTAGATTATTCTCAATCAAACAATCAATCTATATGTATATTCAAAACTGTGTTTACTCACCGGCTAATTTTTAGCTGACTCGTTACTTTTCACATGATTTCAGGTTAAGCAAGTTAGTGGACTTCTACATGCTCATTTAAGACCCGGATTTAGTTAAAATAAAAGACAATTACTATTTATGACTTCAACTGTTGTATTTGCATATGTTAAACTCATGCTATCTTGTAATCTGATTTTAATATTATCTCCACTATTAGACGACCATGTGTTATGAACAATCAATCATCCCCTCGTCCGCTCCGATGATTCCGCCGTTGGTCGGGTGTGACAAAAACATTCCCTGTCATGCCACCCTATACGCGGCGTATGGACCCATACGCCACATATAGGGTCAAAAAGCATTTCTTGACATAGACCTGCTAGATGAGGCGCCATTCCGATGTCGACGGATGCTATACGCGACGTATGGACCCATCCGCCATGTATGACTTCATTTTTTTCCCCTTAACACACCGGAGACGCATATGTGACATATTTGTTAAGGACATTTTTTATTTTTTTGTTATTTTTACATATATTTTTGTTATAAATAGACAAATAAATTTGTGTCAACTATTTTTATGTTATGTTATTTTTTATTTGCTAAACCGATGAATATATAAATAGTTAAATCGAATAGTTTTAACAAACCGATAAAACATATCATACAAATATTCATATTAACTAAACAATCGAGATAACAGAACAAAACTTAACATAACATTACAATATAAATAACAAAGTTTTGAAATACATAACAAATTAAAAGTTACAATTCAAGTAATAATATAAAAACTACGGCGAGTTTGGGTAATGTTGAGTTGGTGGAAACTCCGGAGGATCAAAACCAGCAGCACGTGTTCGGGCAAACTCGAGCTTAACGTGCCAACCATAAGATCCTCAACTCGATCGAGCCGACGCCCTGCTCCTATAAACTTACAGCAACCTCCTGCGTAAATGTCTTTATATGTGCAGGCAGCCTCGCATCTCTGTAAATGTGTTGAGGAAAGTGTGGCTGAGGTGGCGGCTGATGTGTTGGGGGCTAGTCATGTGGCGGTTGCTTGTGTGGCGGTTGCTTGTGTGGCGGTTGCTTGTGTGGCGGATGATCATGCGGGCGATGCTCCTGCTCCTGCTACGGATCATCAACGCCGACTTACTTAACAGGTGTTGCCTGCCAGATCTCCCTGGGTCGAATAGATAATCGTATGCCACCTGGAATCTGACGTATAATACGCATGTCGAACAACGTACGACAATCTAATCTCACCGGCTCGATCGGAGGAGATACATCAACAGGATACCGAGGAAGATAACTAAAAGCTCAGGCAATCACCGCGATGTAAGCACCGTCGTACACCACTCCTCGCTCCCAGCGATGATAATATGAAGCAAATACTCCGCCAAACATCTCGTTAGGTTACACCTAGTCCCCGTAAGCAAACAATAAAAGTAAAAGAAACTGGGAATGGTGCACCACTCCCGACTCTTGCCACATCCTGTGATGGATATGGCGATCATCCGATATAAGTAACGGATAAGAGGGCCTCTAATGCAAGTGACCTTGCCCTTAGTCCTTTGAGACAGGCATCCAGCAAACTGAGACCACCACTCTCTCAACCGATTCTCCTCAGTCTCAGTAATACCCTCGGTGAATAGAGGGGTAATAGTCTCCGCCTTATATTAAAGTCCCGATAGAACGACAAACTGCTCTATGGAAATCTAATGTGAATGTTCTAACCTAAACGGAATCTCATAACGCTTATCGTCCTCCTCCATCTCATTAGAACAAATATAAGTAAAGGTCGATAAAAACTCCATCACCAGCTCTCGCTAAGAAGGCAAGAACACGATCTTAAACAAAGGACTCCATGGCGTATCGTCTTCGATAATACAAGCAAGTCTATCGCGCTCTCCATACTCGGTCATCACCTCCCAGTCGACGGCTTTTTGAAGGCCGATCTTAATTCGTACGAATTTTGAGCACTTAGCATGCTCAATGGACCCGGGCTTAAACTAGCCAAGGATTATTGACAATAACGTCAACAACATCAGCCTCAATATCTGAATCGAAAGACATATCTACATAACAAACGAATATAAATATAACAGTTTTAAAACAAAAGTTGCGTATAGGGCCCCGAGTAACCCACCCCTACACGCGACGTATAGCCCTATATGCAGCGTATAGGATCCCACGTATAAGCTACGTATAGGGCCTCTAGTCACCCACCCCTTATACTCGGCGTATAGCCCCATACACAATGTATAGATGTTTCGGGTATAAGCTGCATATAGGCCCTAGTCACCCACCCCCACTATACACAGTGTATAGCCTTATACATAGCGTATAGGTAGTCACATCAAAGTCTGTTCATCTTCTTTATGTTATGCTATACGCGGCGTATAGGCCGCGTATAGATCATCGAAAATACACGGGTCTATAGTGGCGTATTGTTCTTAGGAGCAGTTTTAAATAAATGATTAAAACACACAAAACACTATTCTAACGCTTAAACTATTCAATGATTAGCATAATAACAATGTCGGAACAATAATACATACCTGGATGAAGAAAAATCGACTAACAATACGAGTAGTATCTGCCTATACGAGAGAGTTTTTGAGTTTGTAAAAGTGTGGTAGGGACAAAATGAGAAATGGACAAAATAAGAAATGGCCCAATACGACGCGTATAGGTGTCGGTGGACCTACACCCTTCACCTATACGCCACAGGGCTATACAAGGCGTATAGGCTCATACGACGCGTATAGCTGTGCTGAATGATTGATCAGACTTAGTCCAGTTTTGTCGTCTGAATAAGCTAATGCGGCGTATGGTGCTATACGAAGCGTATAACACCACAACATCGACTGATGCGACAAGGAATGTCAGGCATTAATTGTGGATACCTATACGCCACATATAAACTCATACGTGGCGTATAGGTGGGTTTCAAATTATCAGGGTGTGTGTCCCTATATTAGGACCCTTATTTATAAATTATTTTAGTTATTGATGAATTTAATATATTATTGATTATATTATAATAATGTAATGTATTTAATAACTTACTAATATACTAAAATAAAGAAAAAAATGTTGATTTATTTACTAAACAAATACATTCTACAAGTTAAGAAAATAGTTCTTACGAAATGGTATTTAGTCGATGTGTGACGACCCTAGAAATATTTTTCTTATATATTACGTTACGAGCCATAATAATATTATTCTTAGTGTATATATATTTATATATATGAAAACTTTACGTATGCATGTTTGTATGCATACATATAAGTTAATTATTTATGAGTGGATGTATGTTATGCACCCCAACTCTACACATACGGGTATATATATATACAAATTTTACATATGCATGTATATATATGCATGAAACTTTATGTGTGCATGCATACACATGAATTAATTAAATATGTGTGTATGTATGTAAGGTACACAAAATCCACATATATTGGGTACATACATACAAATTTGGACGTGTACATTTACATATAATTGGATAATGCTTGACATACCAATATATATATATATATATATATATATATATATATATATATATATATATATTAACCTGTACGTATATGACCTCACTATATATATTTATATGTTTCGGGTATATATACATATATACACATCAGAAACACAAATTAACTAAACTAAATCAAAAACTTATAAACTAAAAACCTAAATCTAAAACTAACACCCAAAATTACAAAACCCAAACCACCAACCCAAACTCTCTCGATACACCTAACCAAAACTACCACCCTACACCTAATGCCCATACTTCAAAGGTCAAACTCTAACCTTACCTCCTAGCTAGCTTGTACCATCTCACCAAACCACCATTCTAAAGATAAGATTCATTGAATATAGATGCATGCTAGTCTAAATCCCATGTGAAACCTCATCATGAGGAAATATGGCAATCCCAAGCATCCCTACGGTTTCTTGCTTTCACACTACCAAACCACCACCATTGCAACACCTCAACACCTCCCATTCACACCCATGCCTCGGTTTCTTGTCCTCATAAACCACAAACCGCCACCACATCATTCTACATCAAAGTATTCACACCATACCCCTCTCCTTAAACCGCCACCTTAGCTAAAATGGTTGAGTAAGCAAACCTACAAGTGTTGACTCATCTAGGCTAAGGCCTAGACTCTTTAGTGATTCATCCAAAGCTAGTTACGGGAACATGTTCCAAGGGGTGATGAATGAGGCTATAAACAGCCTTTGAAACACAAACACACAACATCACAACCCAATCACATTTTTGTCTCTTCACCCTCGGTTTCTCAACACCATCAACATTCATCTTCACTTGATCATCATCTCCAGCCACCTCCTGTCCCTTCATCCTTGGTTTACTTCACCAAACATCACCACCATCCACTGCTTCCCTCTCTCGGTTACCATAACACAAAACAACATCAACAACAACAACCCAACAACCACGACACCAACAACCACACACCTCCATCACCTACTATCATCATCCACCACTTTCACAGCTTTGTTCTCGAATTCCAGAAGTTAAAACGTCATCAAATTTGTCATCAAAGGTAATATAAAGGTTTAGTTTATATATATGTTACAAAACATATATATATACATACATCACGATATGTATGTATATAAATGGGTGTAGTCATCTAAAACCCATTTTGGGAGACTTAAAACCACTAATTTTGAGTAATAAAGTTCCAAAATCCAGGAAGTTATAATTTAGAAAAATATATTTGAATTTTACAAAATATATATCATAATTATTAAGAAAATCAATGAATATTAAATGAAAGAAATTGTGGGAATAAACATTGAGAAATTCTTGTTTTTATGCTGAAATAATAAACTGGAAACTTTGATAAATTTTTGATAAGTAAAATAATTTATATAAATTATTTTATAGTAGAAAATAGAAGAAAATGTCAAAAATATAAATAAATTCGGGAAAATTCTGATAAATTATCAGAATTATTCTTTTTAGGTATAAAAGCCTCTGGAATTATTTCAGAATTTTATACCTTATTATGATTAAAATACGAATTTTTATATGTTCTGCAATAAATAAATCGTAATAAATAGTTAAAGTATATACTAAATTAGGATAAAATCATAGACGAAATATTACAACAATTGGTGTATAATATATTATTTTCAAAAATTATGAAGCAATATGAATATTTTTACTAAATATGTCAATTATTGTAAAAATTACAGAAACTTCTATGTTACGATTTGGACTCTGAATTAATTATATGATTCTTGATTCTATTTGCTAAAGCTTCTGTAAAATTTTGAGAATTTTTCATGAAGATAAGATATTTTTAATTATTTATGGGAATATTATTAAATTCACAGAAAATGATCTGTTAATATTTGGCTTCTATAAAAATTATGTGATGTTGCTGAATTATTGAAAAAGTTTCTACGAAATTTTGGGGAATTATTGGACATCAGAAGATATTATGATAAATATTGAGAATATTGTGGAATTTATGGGAAATAATTTGTGAGGAAATTAAGGCCGGAAATTTATGAAAAAGTTCAGATTGTTCAAAATTATATTTTACCAAATTTGGTAATTTTTGAACAAATATAGCTATTTTATGTGTGATTTTTGAATAAATCACAATTTGTTATAAATCAAGAAATTTGGAAACTCGAAAGTGTCTTTTGTAAATATACAGTCAATGAAAACCAGAAAAATTATTTGAAGTATTATCTGACACTGTGAACTATCTTGTTAGGTTCAAGTGAGAAGATACGGTGAGTTCATAGCCCTATTTTCAACCATTTGGTATTCCGTAACGTTTTGGGAGAAAAGTATACTTTTGAGTTGATGTGTTATTTTGAAAATATTTTTGTTTGCTTACTGTCATTTGCGACACAACCATTAGTTCGAATGAGGAACCGGTCAATAATATTGGTAACGTTACTTAGGAGGATATTTGTACCAACCGGATGAGGGTTGCTACTATTTTCCTGCATCTAACCGAATGAGGGTTAGGATGTAATATTATCTGATTCTTAATATTTCGTGACAGTATGATTATGTTTGAGCAGGTTTGGTTGTAATTTTGGTTATGGTTAACACATCAACAAAATATTTGTTTGGATTAAACCTATGTTCTCACCAATATTTTTGTTGACTGGTTTAAGTGTACTTTTCAGGAAATGAGTAACACCTTTGATTTCAGCTTTGAGATTCATGATGGTTGGGCGAAGTCGTAGGACGGGTCTGTGTAGATTTTAGATATGCTGTAACCTAGTTGTAATTTATGGCATTAATTTTGGTATATTATGTAAGAAGATGTAATCTCGAATATTAAGTAATAAAGGCTTGTCTGTATTATGTTTTGATTATATCTGTGTTTATTTAATATAAACCACTGCACTCTGATAAAAGCTAGTCACATTCCATCCGTCTCGTTCACGCTTCCGCCGGGATGTGACAGGTTGGTATCAGAGCCAATGGTTATAGAGAATTAGTTATTTTAAGTAAATAACTAGACTATAACTATAAGCTCAAAAGATACTTTATGATTTTATGTGAATTTATGTGAATTATGTGAAATTTCATGATTTTCATGATTTTATGTTTAAGGTTTTAACAAAACCTTCATAACTATTTGACTAACTCTTTTGTGAAATCTTGTTAATAAATTTTGCAGTATGAATCCAGATAGTTATCATTATGAAACCGGCCCTTCAGAAGAACCATACCATAGCAGCCCTAAAGAAATAGTGCCTGAATCAGAACCACAGCAAGATATAAATGTTTCCCCAACTGTAATGGAGAATACCTCAAGGTTTTATGTTAGACGTGTATCAGTGCAAAGGGGAGGATATACAATTATAACTCCTAGGAAAAAGGTGAAACGTGGAAACAGGTTTAGAACTATACCTACTGAGGATATAGAGACACAACCTCCTGTTTCTCCCTAGAATGAAGAGAAAGTTATTAAACCAAAGTTGGATCAGGTAAAAACAGCCCGACAGACTCTTAAGAAACTTAAGAAGATACAGCTGGGAATTTGGAAAATCCAAAAAGATATTAAGAAGCTTAAGACACCCAAGCCAAGTCTTTTTACCAGGATATGGAAATGGTTCGGTAGAAACTAATAGTTATAGTTTAACTTGTTGGAATAAATGAAATAAGAGCTTAACTGATATATGTATTTTGTGTTAACATGTTTATTTGATCTATGTTAGATAAATTATGTGTTAAGATATTTATTTGCAATACTAACCTTGAAATTCACTATAAGTAAATCATGCCGCCAAAAAAAAAAAAAAACACTCAACCTGTCTGGAGAACAGCTCGAGTAGGAAACCAGACTCGGGAAGAAACACCCGTGAACCCGGATATCAATGAAAATGATAGGATATCTCAGATAGTAGCTCAACAACTAGAAGCTACTCTACCTACCCTAATTAACCAACTTCAGCAAAACTTGAATATTGGAACTACCTCAAACCCACCAGCAGGGACTGAAAACATAAACATGGAAGAACAACAGGAAGAAGAAATCCTAAATAGAATGTCAAAAGGATGTTCCTACACAACCTTCATGTCCTGTAAACCTCGAGAATTCGATGGCAAAGGTGGAGCAGTACAAGCTTTGAGATGGCTAGATGACATGGAAGGAGTTCTGGAAATTAGCAACTGTGCTGAAAATCTCAAAACACTGTTTGCTTCACATTCCTTAAAAGGAGAAGCCCAATCTTGGTGGAAAATGGAAATACATACTAGGGGTAGGAATATTATGAATAAGCTGAGCTGGGAAGAATTTAGAAACTTAGTGATAGAAAAATACTGCCCGTACAATGAGATAGAAAAACTGGAAGCTGAATTCCTAGCATTAGAAATGAAAGGATCTGCACACCGGGAGTACACTGATAGATACAATGAACTATCTAGGTTAGTACCACACCTGATAACCCCGGAATCCAAAGAATAGGAAGGTATATTTGGGGATTAGTGCCACAAATAAGGGGATTAGTGAAATCTGCAAGAACCAAAACCTTTCAGGAAGTAGTAATCTTGTCAGGAAGTCTGACAGATGAAATGATCAGGAATGGATCATTAGGTCATCAACAGGTAGGAGAAAAGAGGAAGTGGACTGAAAACCATTCGGGAAATAGATTTGGTGAAAGTTCTCCGAAAAAAATAAACCAATCTCCACCAAGAAATTTTTGGGAACAACTCAAGAAAAGAAATTAGAAAAACCACCACAGTGCAATATCTGTCAGAGATATCATACAGGAAACTGTATGACAGTGGTGTGCTATAACTGTAAAAGGAAGGGACACGTTTCCCGAGACTGCAAAAACCCTACCAGCACCAAAACTGTCTGCTTTCAATGTGGAAGTGAAAATCATTTCCGAAACGAATGTCCACAACGAAGGGTAAGGTTCCAACTAACCAAAACCACCCTCGTGGAAGAGCTTTTGTGATACAAGCTGACGAAGCTCGTCATGAACCAGAAGTAGTTACGGGTACGTTCCTTATCAATAACCAGTACGCTAAAGTATTATTTGATACAGGAGCAACCCGTAGTTTTGTCTCACATACTTTTAGATCATCCATTAGTCTAACATCTGAAAAATTACGTGACAATTATGTGATAGAATTAGCTGATGGTAAGATAATTGAAGCTGACGAAATCATTCCTAATTGCATCTTAAATTTAGATGAGTACTGTTTTGATATAAATCTGATACCTATTAAGTTGGGAGGATTTGATATCATAGTAGGAATGGATTAGTTAAGTGCAATCATGTTAAAATCATTTGTGATAAGAAAATGATTAAAATTTCTTTGAATAAGGAAAACAAAATTCTCTGCATTTATGGTGATAAGCCATGGTGAAACTGATTACTTGTGAAAAAAACACGAAAATACCTTAACAAGAATTGGTTAGTATTCTTGGCTCATATTGTTAATATACAACTTGATAAGGAAAATTTGAAAAGTATTCCTGTTATAAATGAATATGCTAATGTGTTTCCTGATGAACTACCTGAATTACCACCCTCTCGTCAGGTAGAGTTTAAAATAGAATTGATACCAGGAACAGCCCTATTGCCAAGGCACCTTATCGTTTAGCACCAACTGAGATGAAAGAACTCATGACTCCGTTACAGGAATCGTTAGACAAAGAATTCATACGTCATAGTGTATCCCCTTGGGAAGCACCAGTGTTATTTGTTAAAAAGAAGGATGGAACCTTTAGGATGTGTATTGATTATAGAGAACTTAATAAGGTTACCATAAAGAATAGATATCCACTCCCTAGAATTGATGATCTATTTGACCAACCACAAGGATCTAGTTATTTCTCAAAAATAGACTTAAGATCTGGATATCATCAATTAAGAGTACAGGAAGATAACATTTCTAAAACTGCATTCAGAACTAGGTACGGACATTACGAGTTTCTTGTAATGCCATTTGGGTTAACTAATATTCAGATAATTTGATTAATTGCATAGGTATTGGGTAATGGGTTTTGGTGAATCATGGAGGACAATGGCTAGAACATTATAATTGCAATAAATAAGCAATGACACCTGGCCACTGTTATTTCTTGTCTATTAATACTATTATGTTCTGGATCATAATCCCTCATGTGAATACTAAATCCCTGCTCCCTGCATTGAAAATTTTGAAGACAAAACCTATCTAAAAATATCTCCATCTAAAGAAATATTTCGGTTTAGGAAATCCAGTAAGTTGAACCCTAGGTACATTGGTCCATTTAAAGTTATCGATAAAATTTGTCCTGTAGCACATAAGTTGGAATTATCACAGGAATTAAGTGAAGTACCCAACACATTTCATGTGTCCAACCTCAACAAATGCTTAACCAACGAAACCCTAGAGATACCAATTCAAGAAATACAGGTAGATAAACAACTGCATTTTATAGAAGAACCAATAGCCATTGTGGGAAAGGAAAGATGGACTCAAGAAAAAGTACCCTCACCTGTTCAGAGGTAATACTTACTTAAGTTTCTAAAGCATACTCCACTGAATTTCGGGACGAAATTCTTTTAACGGGGGGAGAATGTGACGACCCTAGAAATATTTTTCTTATATATTACGTTACGAGCCATAATAATATTATTCTTAGTGTATATATATTATATATATGAAAACTTTACGTATGCATGTTTGTATGCATACATATAAGTTAATTATTTATGAGTGGATGTATGTTATGTACCCCAACTCTACACATACGGGTATATATATATATACAAATTTACATATGCATGTATATATATGCATGAAACTTTATGTGTGCATGCATACACATGAATTAATTAAATATGTGTGTATGTATGTAAGGTACACAAAATCCACATATATGGGTACATACATACAAATTTGGACGTGTACATTTACATATAATTGGACAATGCTTGACATACCAATATATATATATATATATATATATATATATTAACCTGTACGTATATGACCTCACTATATATATTTATATGTTTCGGGTATATATACATATATACACATCAGAAACACAAATTAACTAAACTAAATCAAAAACTTATAAACTAAAAACCTAAATCTAAAACTAACACCCAAAATTACAAAACCCAAACCACCAACCCAAACTCTCTCGATACACCTAACCAAAACTACCACCCTACACCTAATGCCCATACTTCAAAGGTCAAACTCTAACCTTACCTCCTAGCTAGCTTGTACCATCTCACCAAACCACCATTCTAAAGATAAGATTCATTGAATATAGATGCATGCTAGTCTAAATCCCATGTGAAACCTCATCATGAGGAAATATGGCAATCCCAAGCATCCCTACGGTTTCTTGCTTTCACACTACCAAACCACCACCATTGCAACACCTCAACACCTCCCATTCACACCCATGCCTCGGTTTCTTGTCCTCATAAACCACAAACCGCCACCACATCATTCTACATCAAAGCATTCACACCATACCCCTCTCCTTAAACCGCCACCTTAGCTAAAATGGTTGAGTAAGCAAACCTACAAGTGTTGACTCATCTAGGCTAAGGCCTAGACTCTTTAGTGATTCATCCAAAGCTAGTTACGGGAACATGTTCCAAGGGGTGATGAATGAGGCTATAAACAGCCTTTGAAACACAAACACACAACATCACAACCCAATCACATTTTTGTCTCTTCACCCTCGGTTTCTCAACACCATCAACATTCATCTTCACTTGATCATCATCTCCAGCCACCTCCTGTCCCTTCATCCTTGGTTTACTTCACCAAACATCACCACCATCCACTGCTTCCCTCTCTCGGTTACCATAACACAAACAACATCAACAACAACAACCCAACAACCACGACACCAATAACCACACACCTCCATCACCTACTATCATCATCCACCACCTACTATCATCATCCACCACTTTCACAGCTTTGTTCTCGAATTCCAGAAGTTAAAACGTCATCAAATTTGTCATCAAAGGTAATATAAAGGTTTAGTTTATATATATGTTACAAAACATATATATATACATACATATTGATATGTATGTATATAAATGGGTGTAGTCATCTAAAACCCATTTTGGGAGACTTAAAACCACTAATTTTGAGTAATAAAGTTCCAAAATCCAGGAAGTTATAATTTAGAAAAATATATTTGAATTTTACAAAATATATATCATAATTATTAAGAAAAATCAAATGAATATTAAATGAAAGAAATTGTGGGAATAAACATTGAGAAATTCTTGTTTTTATGCTGAAATAATAAACTGGAAACTTTGATAAATTTTTGATAAGTAAAATAATTTATATAAATTATTTATAGTAGAAAATAGAAGAAAATGTCAAAAATATAAATAAATTTGGGAAAATTCTGATAAATTATCAGAATTATTCTTTTTAGGTATAAAAGCCTCTGGAATTATTTCAGAATTTTATACCTTATTATGATTAAAATACGAATTTTTATATGTTCTGCAATAAATAAATCGTAATAAATAGTTAGAATATATACTAAATTAGGATAAAATCATAGACGAAATAATACAACAATTGGTGAAGAATATATTATTTTCAAAAATTATGAAGCAATATGAATATTTTTACTAAATATGTCAATTATTGTAAAAATTACAGAAACTTCTATGTTACGATCTGGACTCTGAATTAATTATATGATGCTTGGTTCTATTTGATAAAGCTTCTGTAAAATTTTGAGAATTTTTCATGAAGATAAGATATTTTTAATTATTTATGGGAATATTATTAAATTCACAGAAAATGATCTGTTAATATTTGGCTTCTATAAAAATTATGTGATGTTGCTGAATTATTGAAAAAGTTTCTACGAAATTTTGGGGAATTATTGGACATCAGAAGATATTATGATAAATATTGAGAATATTGTGGAATTTATGGGAAATAATTTGTGAGGAAATTAAGGCCGGGAAATTTATGAAAAAGTTCAGATTGTTCAAACTTATATTTTACCAAATTTGGTAATTTTTGAACAAATATAGCTATTTTATGTGTGATTTTTGAATAAATCACAATTTGTTATAAATCAAGAAATTTTGGAAACTCGAAAGTGTCTTTTGTAAATATTACAGTCAATGAAAACCAGAAAAATTATTTGAAGTATTATCTGACACTGTGAACTATCTTGTTAGGTTCAAGTGAGAAGATACGGTGAGTTCATAGCCCCATTTTCAACCATTTGGTATTCCGTAACGTTTTGGGGGAAAAGTATACTTTTGAGTTGATGTGTTATTTTGAAAATATTTTTGTTTGCTTACTGTCATTTGCGACACAACCATTAGTTCGAATGAGGAACCGGTCAATAATATTGGTAACGTTACTTAGGAGGATATTTGTACCAACCGGATGAGGGTTGCTACTATTTTCCTGCATCTAACCGAATGAGGGTTAGGATGTAATATTATCTGATTCTTAATATTTCGTGACAGTATGATTATGTTTGAGCAGGTTTGGTTGTAATTTTGGTTATGGTTAACACATCAACAAAATATTTGTTTGGATTAAACCTATGTTCTCACCAATATTTTTGTTGACTGGTTTAAGTGTACTTTTCAGGAAATGAGTAACACCTTTGATTTCAGCTTTGAGATTCATGATGGTTGGGGCGAAGTCGTAGGACGGGTCTGTGTAGATTTTAGATATGCTGTAACCCAGTTGTAATTTATGGCATTAATTTTGATATATTATGTAAGAAGATGTAATCTCGAATATTAAGTAATAAAGGCTTGTCTGTATTATGTTTTGATTATATCTGTGTTTATTTAATATAAACCACTGCACTCTGATAAAAGCTAGTCACATTCCATCCGTCTCGTTCACGCTTTCGCCGGGATGTGACAGGATGATACCAAGGTGTTGATGGTTTCTCTCTTCAGTGATAGGATCAAGTATCGTCATGAAGATATAGTTTAGTTTAATACTAGATTAGCGAGTATGCAATGTTGCCGTTAAAAAGAATTAAAAAATGACATAAAATAGTCATTAATTTCAACATGTATATAGGAAGACTAGTGTCTAACCTGGGTGTTGTGACGGGTGTATTAAATTTATAGGGTTTGGTTTCGACAACTTGTACGATAGTATTTATCTCACAGTTTTAAAAATTCAATACATGCTTATCATTTTCTAGATTACAGATTTGAAGAAAGGTGATTTGATAAATAATTTGAGAGAGTTGGTCAAAAAAAGATATTGGTGTTTGTGATTTAAGAATTTATTTTTTAAAATGTATAAGTCATAAAAAGATGTTTCTTAACGTTTAGGATATTTTTTTCTAATTGTTTTTGCATTTAAAACATGATATTGCTGTAAATTATATAAAAATAATTTATATAAATTTAAATAATAATTTATATAAATAATACTTATATAATAGTTTTTAAATCATTGTTGTCAATATTAACAAAAAGATTAAAGTTTATGATATTTATGAAAGTGACTGAAGTCATCAATGAAGGCTTAATATGCTTAGATTACTCGTACATTATGTTTAGAGGGTAATTTTGGTATTGTAGAAAAGCTTACAAAGGAGTTAAATGCAAAATTGTCTTAAAATGTAGCTAAAGTGTTAATTTTATCATTTTAAGATGCTTATATAATTACTAACGGATGTGACTCGCGTTATAAACCGGAGGTTATAAAAGTTAAAAGATTTAATGTTGATGATTTATATGTTAGTAATAACCACCTGAAAGAATACATGTGAAACGCTAATAAAAAGTGTAATAGAAAAAATAATATTAAAAATAATACCTCAAAACAGAGAAGAAAAATATCAAATGTGTAAATGAAGACTTTATTAAAATTAACGAGCCCAATTATAAATTGGTTAAAAGAAAATTTGATATAACTTGAAATCTTAGATATAAAACTTTAAAAAGGTTCAAGTGATTAAATGTAAATTTGACATAACTCGAAAGCTTAAATATAAAATTTAAAAAAGTTTAGGTGGTTACATGTAAATTTGACATAACTCGAAAGTTTTAAGTATAAAATTTAAAAAAAATAAATTTGACATAGGTGGTTAAATGTGTGTGGTTAATGTATCTATAACTAGAGTTTTCATGCTTTATTATTTATTGACTAGTAATTATTTTATTTATACATATGTATAACTATTTGTATGTATCTATAGGTATTACTTATATATAACATAATATACTATTTAGTTATTTTGGCGTGTATTTCTAAAATAATAGTGCCTGTTAGAAAATTACATATTTATATAAAATAAAAATATATATTTATAGTTTCTAGGTCTAGTCAAATGTAGTACACAAAGCTTGAGATTGAACTCGTTTAAATTTAATTCGATTCAAGATTTTAATAGACCAATAATTAGTTAAAAAAGACTCGTTTGTTTTATAGCCTTAAACTTCTCCTATCAAACTCCTTTCTTTTTACTATTTAATTATAAAATAGAAGATTTTCTATCACGTGACCCAACAAAAATAGTATTATGTTTAATTATCTAATATGAAATTTACAACTTCTGATGAATAATACTATTCATCGATGAATAGTACTACTATTCATCACCCACAACACCCATCTACCAAAAGCTTCAAATCCAATCCAACCCACAACACCCACCATCGTCTCCCACCTCATCACTCTGCAACTGTATTTGGGATGAACAGTTGGACCCTCTTTTCTTCAACCTTCAAACCACCACCTCTCACCGGAACCCTCATCTCCGCCGGACCACCACCACCATGACCACCGACGGCGACTGCAACCACCACCACGACGACGACCGTCGTAACCTCTACCGCCACGCCGCCGCAGTCACACTCTTCATCACCACCGTAATCCTCATAACAATCCTCCTCATCTTTCTGTGGGTGATTCTTCTTTTAGAAGGATTGAGTTTCATTTAGCAAGAAAGCAGTTTAATGGGTTCATTAATGGCGTTGAAGATGGGGGTTTTAAGGTTGAACCGCTTAATCCCACAACCACGGGCCCCGAATATACGCATGGGCATCAGAAATGGGTCGGGTCGTATGGTGTGGGTGGTGGGTATTCGGGTAAGAAAAGAGATGCATCGGAGACGGCAAACGGGCTGGATCAGGAACTCAATGTTGGGATTACTTTCAGGAGAATTGTAAGTTTCTTCAAGTTTTTCGTTATTATGATATTTATCCAATTGAATTGTTTATAATGTTCATAAATACAGCAGAATTGTTATGTGAATGATTGATTTATAAAGTTGGGATGGGTATGGATTGTAGACATTTGAATGTTATTCAAGCTAATGGCTTTTTGGTTGAAGTATAGTGAAAATGATCACTGTATATTTGGGGAACTTAGGTTGCATTAGTCTACACCTCCCACATCGTCTTAAGAAATATAAAATGGCATTCAATTAAGACTAACATGTTGCATAAATCACTACAATTATGGAACGATGAGAGGCAGGGTTGGCAAAACCTATGAAATGTGTTAGTCATTCCTAAACATCGTGCATTAGTACCAGCGATTTCAGGGTGACTTCTATGCATCAAGTTCATGTAGGAAGTTGATTATGGGATCCTATTTTAGAGGAGGGTCCTTCACAATTGCTTAAATGCAAGCAATTTGTTACGAGCTGCTCTACAAAATTACGAATTCTGTAAATGAGCTTTTTGTTGCTAAGAAGAATTATTATTTATACTCATTTTCTTATGCACCTGGCTATATAATCAAAAAAATTAACTAATGAGGGTTGGCTATTAAGTATTTCTCATCACAGCTTGAAAGTATTGATGAATCTTTACATACATTATCAGTTTTATTAATTTAGTCTATAGAAGTTTTAATTCTTGTCCCCATTGATGGCTATATTAGGTGTTTGACTAATACTATGTGATTTTCATTAACTTTGTGCCTGCTAACCTTTCTTTGTTAGTGATGTAGTCTACATATTAGACATTTTGTATCACTCCTTTCTACCTAAATTGTTTAAAAAAAGGTTTCTTGTACATACTCATTGCTTTTTTGGATTTGAAAATTTATAGTGAGCTGGTTTGGAGAATCTTGGCAATACTTGCTTTCTTAATTCCGTACTACAATGTTTTTACATACACCGAACGTTTAGCTGCATATTTACAGAGTGGAAAACATCAAGTTACCTGTAAGTATTTAAGATGTATTTTTAGTCATTTGACACATACAAATATTCAACATATAATGAACTCCATTTCTTTATAAAGGTCAGAAATCTGGATTTTGTGCATTATGTGCTATTCAGAAACATGTCAGCCGTGCATTACAGTTATCAGGTGTATTCATTATGTGTAAGATATTATAGGTTTTATGCTTTGTGACAGTTAATACAATTACATGCCATCATATAAAAGATAAGTTATATCACGTATATAAAAAGAATAAACGTATGTTACATTTTTTTATTTAGAACAAACTCCGCCTTTCTTAAAAAAACCCATGATGGTAGAAACAATATGCATTTAACTGAGCCTTGGTTCGATTTTTTCAGTTTTAAAGACGCGCAACGCGCGTCTGTGTATCATATATATAAAATGTTACCATGTAATCAAATTACAAAATTGTTGTAATGTTACATACTTAAAAAGATACAAACGCAACAGGGTTGGCCCCAAGTATTACAAAAATAGGCCCCAAACGGATAAAATTTCTTTTATGGTTTTTAATAGGTTTTAAATTGTTTATGAGTGATGAGCTAACTAAATAAGTTAAATAGTTAAACACAAATTATATTGAGAAAAATAGGCTAATTTATAATGTGTAATTAGACTAATTTAAAGTGTATAATAGATTAATTACATACATTTTTCAAATATACATTTATATTTATATATAATATAGAGTAAATTACCATTTGCATCCCTGTGGTTTGGTGATTTTGAACATTTGCATCCCTATAGTTTAAAAATCCCTATATCTACCCTGACATATCGTTTTTGTCCCCGTTTGCATCCAAAATGCAAACGCCGTTTATCTTTGCCGTCAAGCACCATTTCATCCAGGGGTAATTTAGTCAATTCTTTTCCTACCCTTGTAAAGGCCATTAAAAACCCTGAACTACCATTTCAACCTAATTTCTCTCATCTCTCATCTCTCTACACCTCCGTAATTCGAAGAAGAAGAGGTAAGATGGTAAGATGCTCATGTGGATACGCTACCTTTGTTTGCACGTCGTGGACCCATAAAAATCCAGGCCGTCGGTTTCACTGCTGTGCAAGAAAGGGGTCTAATTGTGGTTTTGTAAGTTGAGCTGAACCTGCCCTGAGTCCAAGATCTACTGAAATTATCAATGGGCTGCTAAAGTCAAGCAACAAGAAAGATGAAAGATGCAAGAGGTTGACGTTTGAAGCTAGAAGGATGAAAATTTGGTTAATTGTCAGTTGGATTTTATTTATAGTGTATATCATGTATAAGTGATATGAATTGGCTGTTATTTTGAACGAATTGACATACTTTTGTAGTAGTTTATGTAAAGGTCAATTTGTAATGATGTATTCGAAGGTTACTTGGTTAATTGAATATGAAGGTTACTTGGTTAATTGAGTGTGTGAAATGAATATGATGTTTTCATTGATTGGGCAGCACCATGATGTATTAGAAGGTTACTTGGTTAATTTGAACCATGTATCCATATGCAGCCCCAAACCATTTTGACCCATTCAAACATAAGCAGCATCAAAATGCATACCAAATACATACAAACCGTAATAAAGACAGGTTAGATAAGTTATACCATTTTGACTATTTTCATACAAAATTGACAGCATGTATCCATATGCAGCCCCAAACCATTTTGACCCATTCAACATAAGCAACCAAAATGCATAAGCATTACCCAAGCATAGGCATTACCCATTCAAACATAAGTAACCAAAATGCATAAGCATTACCCAGGCATTACATAGTTTCAAAATACATACCAAATACATACAACCCAAATAAAGACAAGTTAGATAGTTTTTGTTCGAAATAAACCACATCAAAATACATATCATGATACATTACACAGCCTAATGACTTTCATGTGGAGCACCTTATGAAACTGGCTGTGATGAACCTTGTCCTTTGCAAGATCTTTTGTTGTGACCATAATTCTTGCACAATCCACATCTAACAGAGAATCCTTTTTTCACCAACTTCCCATCCTTGCCAACCCTACCTTGAGCCACCTCCTCAGCTGACTTCGTCCGCTTCTTTTTAGGTCTCCCCACTGGAGTATGATGCTTTGGTGCGGTTAGTGTAGTTGGGCAGGTTGATGGTATCCACATGGGTCTTCCATTGATAGGTTCAAGGGTGTGTTTGTACACATCCTTCCAAGTATCTAACAGATGAACTTTGGAAACCCAAGACTCAGGAATTACAGTCTCCTGGTCATATGTAGCCAAATCCCATATGCAAGCAACTGCATGTTTACAAGGCATGCCTGTAAGCTCCCATTTCCTGCACGTACATGCTCTTTTCTCTAAGTCAACACATACTTTATCCATCCATGGCCCACTAACTTGGTATTTCTTATGTCCTGCCATTATAAGAGTGTACTCTGCTGCTTGAGATTTAATATGTGCAAAGGTTTTGGCTGCAGAGGGTGTAAGAGGCCCTGGACATTTTGAAATCATCTTCTGAACCACAACAATCCTCTTCAACAAGTATTCCCTGATAAACTCTAAACATGTAATTATTGCCTTGTCTCTGCCTCCTACCAACTGCTTGTTAAAAACCTCACAAAGGTTGTTTAATAAAACATCACATTGTGCTTGGCCTGCATTGAACATGTACACACATTATATAATGATGAATCTTCTTTTATGGGTAGTTCAAATAGAGCATACCAGTGAAATGAGCCCTGCTCCAATGTCTGGCTGGGATTTGTTTCAGCCAATCATACAATGATGAATCTTGTTTTCTTATTGACTCCATGTTCTTATCAAATTCGGGTATTGTGGTTGCACTTGCACATTTCCATAAAAGATCCTTGTACATGTGGCCTCTCCATTTAGCTTTCATGTTTTCATGAATGTGCCTTAGACAATATCTATGCTCAGCAGCTGGAAAGACATTCTTAAGAGCCGGTATAATGCCCTACAAAGAAAATTGAAACATGACAACATGAATTTAAACAATAAACTTAGACTGTGAGTAAGATTTGAAGGAACATAAACAATACCTTCTGTCTGTCACTTATAAAGGTAAAATTTGAGTTCATGTCCAGATCTAAATCATCTCCAAGATTTTGAAGGAACCAAGTCCAGGAATCACAGGTTTCAGCCTCAACTACTACAAATGCTACCGGGTATACTCCATTGTTTGAATCAAATCCAACTGCAGAAAGAATTTGTCCTGGGAATGGCCCTTTCATGAAGCTCCCATCCAGACCCAACAACTGTCTCCCACATGCTTTGAAGCCAGCTTTTAAAGCAGCATAACATATGTAAATTCTTTTGAATTATCTTGTTGTACTACTTGGGTTACAATGACTTTCAACATCAAGCTTAATAGTTGATCCAGGGTTGGATCTCAATAACTCTTCATAGTAATCCCTCAATAAACCAAACTGAGATATGTAATCACCCTCCATTTTCTTTAAAGCCATCGACTTTGCCACAAAAATCTTTTTAATGAGATCTGTACTTGTGTTTCCTCTGTAGAATATCTTGAAGTGCCTTTAGAGATATATAAGGGTTGCACTCGAGTATGGGTTCAGTCTCTTCAGCAATCACTTGTTTGCATACACCTGTGTTCTTCTATAAAAGTCTTGACTAAAAAAAGTTCTTGAATGTTGGGCCTTGATATATGCAGAGTCCATGGACAAGTGGGAGGTGGGTACCTATTTTTTGTCTTATTATTAATTGTACCACCAACACCTTTACATGCATTATCTTTTTCAGATTCTTCTGTATTGGACCCACTAACATTTGAACTTTGACTATTTTGCCCTTGACTACAGACAGAATCAGGATGTGCCCCATAACATACCACTATGATCCTTAGTTTCTCGTCTTTTACTTATGCAAGTTGCCTCCTATTATGCATAGCAATTGCCCTAACAATCTCCTTAATCTCTTCCTTATCTTTGAATGTTTGCCCAACATATAGTGAACATGATCCAAGTGACTTCCAGTTTTTATTCTTCCTATTAAGCTTCTTAATTGCTTTTTTTGTTGGAACATCATCTTCATCACTTGCACTATCAAAGTTATATCAACTTCAACATCATCCATATCACCTTCATCACTATTCTCATCTAAGGGTGTGTCATCTTCTTCCATATCAACAAATGCTCTATACTGATCCATGTCAACATCAACATCCTCCATTTCATTATCTATATCTATAATATAGTCAGAATCAGCTGATTCAGAAGCAGTGTTATCACCCTCAATGTCATTCTCCCCTGTACCACCCCCTGTACCACCCCTTGTACCACCATTTTCACCCTCAATATCATTCTCCTTTATATGAAATGGTTCCAGAAAATTTGACAAGAACATTTCATCTTCCATATTTGGAGTTATCTGCCCTTCAACACCCTGCTCATCCCCTTATTCATCCCATTGTTCATCCCCCTGTTTATCCCCTTGTTCATCCAATTCATCCCCCTGTTTATCCCCTTGTTCATCCCCCTGTTTATCCCCTTGTTCATCCCCCGGTTTATCCCCTTGTCCATCAACTTGTTCAACTTCTTGTCTATCATATTGTTCATCCCCTTCTTCATACCACCCAAGTTGTAACTGTCTACTACAAGGATTAGAGGGTCCAATATCATCAATCTCTTCAATTATCACCCTGCTACCTTGGTTAGGTGACTTCAAATAGGTGTTAACCCTTGTAACTTTATGCTCTATGTACAGTTCAATCAACTTAAACATGTTCACGTATTGTTGCATGTGAATCACATCCATATCACCTGCAATACCTAACTCTTGCATCATGTCATCAAGCTCATGGACTGAAAAAACATCAATGTCCACCATGTCTACGAATGAAACTTTACCCTTTACATACCTTGCTCCTGGGAACTTTGTAAACTCTCCCCCATGGTGGATTTTTAGTGAAAACATAGTGGGTTCATTAGCTGAAACAATCAAACAATGCTAACTAAGAATCAAAATACCAAGATAAACAAAAAATCACATTTTTGATACTTATTACCAGAACACATACCGTAAACTACCATTAGGTCAAACCACGACATATCTTCTTCGCGAATAATCCGGTTGTTAATCACCATTTTCACTTAATGAAGATGAAGGTGCAGTTGAAGATGGGTTTAAAAATTGAAGGTTAGATTTGGGGATTTTTAAACTCCGAGGTTGAAGGTGAGGCTCAAGTAGGGAACGAATTGACTAAATTACCCCTGGATGAAATGATGCTTGACGGCAAAGATAAACAACGTTTGCATTTTGGATGCAAACGGGGACAAAAACGATATGTCAGGGTACATATAGGGATTTCTAAACTACGGGGATGCAAATGGTCAAAATCGTCAAACCACAGGGATGCAAATGGTAATTTACTCTATAATATATATAAAACATTTTAAAATTTTATGCTACTAGAGAGATTGGGCCGCCACTCTCAAACCCCCCTCGCCGGCCCTACAACACATGTTCTACATTAATAACGGCTATGTAGTATTTACAAGCCTCTTTAAGCTTTTAGAAGCGTCAAATCTTTTAGCTAAAATCTTATAAACTACTTTACATATTGCTAACTAGATAAATAAACATACAACAACAAAAAATTCCCATAACTTAACTAAGAAAATATGGTCCAAATTAGCAAAAAAAAAATATATCACTTCTAAAACCTAAAAAAAAAAACAAATATCTACAAACTAAACCCCCTTCTAAGATTCCGCCACGTGTCTACAACTTGATATTCCTTAATCCTCAACAAACAGCCGCCGCCATGTCCACTTTCGTAATTTCATCCATCCCCTTCCCGACTCGTCCCTTGACTCGTTGACACAACTTCTAACTCGGCGGCTGCCCCTACACAACACGGTCAAACCACCGCCGCTGCCGGAGCCACTGCCGCCGCCGCCGGAGACACCACCGTCTCCGGCGACTTTCTACTCATGCTTATCATCCTCTTCAACGACAGCAACCGACTCGCTGGCAACTCGATCCGGTTCGACTCACCGATTTATAACATCAACTCGTTTCGTCGTATCCGCAAACGACGCCGTTTCAACAACCGGAAAACTGACCTCCGGTGAAGACTCCGGCGGATCCAACAATATCGTCACCTCGGGCTCACCGGCGACGACGACCGGCGACCGGCAAAGGGGGCAAGTGGAGTTACCACAAAACCACACATCAATACACTCAACATGAAAGCAATGCTTACATTCATTCAACTTCCGACACTTCTCACCGTCTTCAAACTCCGACAAACACACAGCACATTCCGGCGACCCACCGTCGCCCTCCGGCGAGCTAAACACAACCACAGGAATCGACTTCAACACCGCCCCATCAAGCCCACCGGCGAGGGCCGACGGCAGAGCACCACCGTTACGGCTGAGACGGCGGCTACGGCGGCGGCGGTGGCGGAGGAGGTGCCAGCGGGAGTAGAGATGGAGGAAGAGGAGGATGACGACGACGGCGACGAGGGTGGTGACGGAGGCGAGCATGATCTTGCCGGTGGCGGCGTAGGTGGCGGAGGGTTGTTGTTGTATGGTGGTGGTGGGCCATTGGGTGGTGGTGGTTGTCGGAGATGGTGGTGGTGGTGGTGACATTGGTGGTGGTGTGGTGGTGGTGTGAGGGTGGTGGTTATAAAAATGGGGTGAGAGTGAGGAAGCTTCGAGGTGGGTTCGTTGAAGTGGTTAGGGTGCAGCTTTCGATGAGTGACATTTGAGGGGAACACGACAGGGGTCTGACCCCGGGTTCCAACCACGAAGGTTCGTTGATTGTTTCGGAAATTACGCCAATTTTTTTTTTAACGGTTAAATTGGAATAACTCACGGATCACTGGAGTATCATCGTGTCACCAGTGTTACCACGCGATCATATTCCACCACCAAGTCACCAGTTCAGGAGGAAACTCATAATTATAAGAAAACCCCCCTTTTGTGAGATTCGAACCCATGACTTAATAGGCCCTAAGTCTTATCCCACCACCAAGATGCCGCTGGGCTATAATGCCTTTGGCAAAAATTGCGCCAATTCTAATCATTGATTATCATGTTATGGAGCTCATGTTTTATATTTGAACAATGAAGATAATAGGGTGAGTTAATGACTCGTGAGTGATTCAGTTAGTAGTTTTTTTAATAAAAAGATGTGTTTATTAGGTTAGGAATCTTGGTTTTAGGTTAGTTGGTATAAGTTATTAGAGTTTTTGAGGTTTGAAAGTCTGATTGAAACCTGACCTTAGTTACAATCGTTTTAATTGGTTTCGGATTGTTCGGGTAATGGGTCGTACGTGTTAACCTGATGGCCACTACTCACCAACCTTGTGACAGTGTACAAAGAACATGAATGCTTCGGGTAAAACGCCCCCTTCACCCTAAAGGTGTGTTGTATTAACTAAAATATCAGTTACAAAAAACGTAACGATATTCCTTCATACCATTTAAAAGATTACTACTTCGTCTAATTTATTTATTTAAAAATATGACCTCTTACTTATGTATGAAGAATCATACGAATCTACCATCTTACGAATAGTTGATTTAATATAGTTTCCGTTCTTGAACTTTCCATCGTGGTATCGATATGAATTAAAGTTTTTACTAGTTTGGTACCCCGACGCGCGTTGCGCGTTATAAGGAACGGAGGCTCAGAACTTTGTCATCATAACCTTAAGTTAACAGTTTTACCAAACAATGAGTCAAAGACAAGAGCAAACATAATCAGAACAGCCTTCATAAAAACTAATGGCCGGTGTCAACTAAAGTGCATTGATCAATAGTAACCGTCCATACTCCACCTCAAAGCTCAGACATGTTACTACATGTCATCATAGCAAACAATCTCCAACGATAATTTTAGCACCCGATGCCTTACGTATAAGAACACCAATGTTAGAAGCTCAGAAGCACGTGGTCGTTGCGGCTGCAAACATCAGGTTTACCTCGCCGTAACAACAAGCATAACCTTATTTTTCATCATTATCACCTCTAGACCATCCAAGATTAACCACTAAACACGCAATGAACAACGGACAACATGCATAGGGTCTCGGATGATGTTAGGATCATCGTCATCGACTACTACACCATGTAAGGGTCTCTGATGATGTTAGGCTCATCGTCATCGACTACTACGCATCAAAGAGATGAGAAGTAAGAATCATCTCAAGAAAGTTTAGATGAACATTTTTTTTGGTCTCAGATGAGCCAACCTCATCATCATCAACAACAACATTTCAAACCAGAAAAACCTCAAAACACCTAACACTACAACATATACAGGTATGAAAATAGTAAATCAAAATCATGGATGTGAAATTCAACAAAACCAAACCAATACCTCTGTCGATGTGTAGCATGGACACCACCAAAAGAGACCGGTGATGGCCACCGGCGGCGTCCGGTGATTACAAAAGAGATAACCGTAACCAGAAATGGGAGGTCACGTCGCCATCGTCCATCATGACCAACCCAAACAATACAATAGAGGGCCACCCATCACAGGAATAACCGTAAATTGCCGCCGATTACGAAGCAACCGCCACCGTTTCAAAACAATCGAGCATATCGGCGGCAACGCCATGGCAACCACGACCATAGGCCCAATCACCACTGAAACAACCCCAAAGCCCTCACCAGTTATGAAACCACCGCCACCGTTACAAAGCCAACCAGATCTCAACCGAGGGGCGGCGGCGATGCAGGCGACCACATCGGGGCCAGCGACCATAAGCCTAGTGGGTAGAGTCACCGCCGTGAAGGCGGTCATTGGACCATCCACGAAGCCATAAATCGACAGATCTAAAAGATCACCGCCACCGGATGCCACCGAAGACGGTCGGCGAGCTGTGACTGTCTCCAAGACAACCGCCGCCGTCACACGCGCTGACGACCATCGGCTACCGCCCTTTTCGCGTTGATCTAGAGACAAACGGAAGGGCAACTGCCCACGTCCCCACCGCCATCGTCACCGTCACAAAATCGAATCAGGCACACCAAACGCTCCTTCGGTTGCGGAGACGGTATCTGGCAGCCGTAGGCAATGAAGGCGGTGGCGATAAGCGGTTGTTTTCTCTCTCTACAAATGAACCAGAGAGTCCCTCTTATCTCTCCCCTTCCCCTTTTTCTCTGTATAAATATCTCTGAGGAGGGGCCAAATTGCAAAGCCAATAAACTATGGTGGCCAAACTATAAAGCAAGGTAAGTATCCTGCTTCTTTTCTTTGCTTTTTAATATATAAGATAATATATATTGTTGGTCAAAAAATCTAAAATATCTATCATTGTACCATTTTATTGATTTAATCAACGTACGGTGTATAAGGACATAAGGTCCTATGCATCATGTTTAGTGGCCTATAGGTCTCTATATCATGAGGTTACTTCAAATTTTGAATCGAGTTGAACTTAAATCGGTTCAAGCCCAAGTTTTATGCATTAATTTGACTAGACTTGCGCACCTAAACAAACATATCGTTTATATAAATTTTAAAAATATATTTTATATAAATATATATTTTTTAACATATATTATTATTTACATCAATCAAAATCATAAAAATGTATGTGATTTGATCTTACTTTAGTATTATTGCATCGGGAATAAAACAAAAACATTCACATGAGGGCATGATACTACATTTTTACCCATATTTAGATGACTGAAAAGCCAAATGCTAATATAATGTATGGTTCTATACCTCTATTTCTTTCTATTCACCAAATGAAAATGCTACTTTAGAGCATTATTAGTAAGCTTTACGGTTAGACCCCGTTGCTCTCACGTTATGACTTTACGGGCGACCCTCCCTCCCCCTTCGTATCCTCAACCCAACCCATCCATTAGGACGAATTTTTGCCGCTCTCTCTTTATCTTGTCCTCTCTGCTCGTTTGTCTCTCTCTTTTAACGATAAGTTGTTCTCCAAAATGTGACGGAGGAGAATCCAAAACTAAAAGAGATCGAGACAACCAAGGCAGAAGATTGTGTGTAATAGACTTCATCGTTACCAGAATTCTAATAAATGCATCTATCAACTTGAAAATGATATGATTTGGTTTTACATTAGTATTCTTGTAGTTATATTATGGAATCAAACAAAAACATACCCATAAGGCCATGATACTTGTCACACACATTTGGATGATTCGAAAACCAAATGGAGGCTTTTATTTATTTGATTTCATAAAAAAATGAATGCGCTTTTTGTTATTCTACATGGTCATTACAAATATCCATTCCATTAAATGTATGTATTTTTTTATTTTTAAAATTAGAATTATACCGCGGGGGCGTGAAACTGTTAAAAAAGCAATCGAAACATGGTTGCGAATTCAGACAATAAATATATGAAAAACGAAACACAAACGTTGTTGAATACATTTGAACCTTTATATGAAAAACAAAACCATCACAACCCACGCATTGCGGCAAGACCGTCGTTGTAAAAAAATAAAATATATACTATATTTAGCCAGGGTCGGTTTCAACACTCCATACCAACATGTAGGTAAAAATAAGCTTGTCACAATTACAAATTCGAAATTTTATAGCACGTTATATTTTAAAATTTATAAAAGGAAAACGAATTGTGTTTAAAATTAATTATAATATTAAAATATTAAAATACTAAACATTAGAAAATGACAAAATGAAGAAAGTAAATATACCTAAAGTTTAAAAATATTACTTATTTGCCAAAAGAAACTATAACGGTATAACCATTTTGCATTTAAAGCTTGTACTTTGTGCTTAAGAGATGCTCATTATGGTTTTTAAAGTATAACTAATAATTTGTTGTATTAAATTAAGGCTCCCTTATTTAAGTAGAAATACATCATTGAATATCATAAAGAGAGAAAATCTTCATGCTTTTTTAGGACCTTTACTCCTAAACAGTTAAACCTAATGGATACATGTGAAAAATTGCGTAGACACATGAATGGGATCAAATATAAGTTCTAGGTCCGTCTCAATATGTAACAAACATGTTCAAGAAATAAATAAAATATTTGCGTGTTTATAGAAAAAAATAGGATATATAATTTTAAGTTCGAATATTTGGGTCGACCGATTCAAAATTTGAACTAGTTTCAAAAGGTCAAATTCGATTTCAAAATTTATTTCGACTCAAGTTTTTATTATCTCAGGTCCAATTCAAATAATAAACATGCACCTCTTGCTTAAAAAAAGATTAATAATTTATAGTGCAACATTTTATAAATTTGTTAACTTTTAGCTTAATGCTGATCAAACAGAGGTATTTTGTTTGAATTTCAAATCAAAATTTTAACCTTTTACTTTTGACCTCTGTGCCAAAAATTCTGGCGCCGCCACTGTTGGCAGGTCTAACCATGTGTATAGATCGAAAACTACATCAGTTTTTCTTGTATTGATCATGATGGCGGTTCGAACCCATGTTTGTAATCGTTAATTTTTTTATGAACCCTTTTCGATCAAACCTTAAAGTTTGTCCCTTAGAGATAGAGATTGATTAATGCCTTTATTACATTTCACATTCAAAATATTATCCAAAGGAATCATTACTGAAAGGTTGAACCCAATTCTATTCCTTTATTCTAATTAGTTTCTTTTATACTTTTTATAATATATTCTGAAGAATTAGGGTTTACTGTTACTACCCTTAATTCTCTCCCTTATAAATTGGTTATATTTTCATTCTCTACAATAGCAAGTTCATTTCATTCACCTCTAACACCTAAAAATGGCACCACAAGTGCACTTTGTTAAAACCCTTCCACAACAATCTTGCCACTATCAATACCTACCACAACGGCCCGTTGTTCTTCAGGCGGCTCCTATGAAAGAGGGTGCGATGGTCAAATGCAAGCCGCGATGGTGGTCGGATGCTAGCTAAAGATCGGTTTGTCTTATGTGAGCTAGTGCATACGGTTGTTGTTGTAGTAGTTATACTCAGTTAATCAATTTAACTGATCATGTTAGTTTGTAAAAAAAGACGTGCTTTATGTATAACAATTGACAAAACGACTTAATTAGTTACATGAAATAATATAGATGAATTTACCCATGTACAATGTTCTCAGAACCGGATCGGACGTCGAACCGGACGGCTTACTGGTTTGGTGGTCGGACCGGTCGGACCGGATGGACCGGATTTAACTATATTTTAATTATATTTATATATGTAATTAAATATAAGTAATTTATATATGATTTATACATATATTTTATAGTTATATATAAAACTTAACTATATTTGTATATCCGAAGTACTAATTTATGGTTTAACACCCCGTTTTTACCCACTAAAATCAAAAAAAAAAAAAAAAAATTCAAAATCCGGTCGGAACCGAACCGGTTCGCCGGTCCAACCGCCGACTCGGTTCGAACCGGCCGGTTCAAAGCTCCAAAAACGATCCACTATCGACCGGACCGGACATGGGGCCGAATCGCGGTCCGACCGGTCGGACCGGCCGGTCCTATCCGGTCCTAACAACATTGCCCATGTATGTACGAAAAGATGAAGTAGCGAGGGTAAATTTATGAAAAAAAAAGGAAGAGGAATCAACTATTGTCTAGTACTAATCATGTCCCTTAATAAATATGGTTTGTACTTGATTGTTATCAGTAAACTTTTGGGTATTCGGTTGCTACATCAATATGTTCTAGCACAAAAAATGTCTCTGTTAACATTACTATTCATATTATTGTAATGTAATATTATTATATATCATCTTCCTCAAATATAAGATTTTCTCTCGCATATACTTATTTTAGGATTTTATAGACTAATTGCAGTGTTGTTGAGACCGAATTGGACCGGCCGGTCCAACCGGTCCGACTGGGAGGCCGAACCGGTTCACATCGATTCGTTTTGGAGGGGCTACTAAATCGGTGGTCGGACCGAGAACCAGACCTGTTCGAACCGGATTTTGATTTTTTTAATTTTTTTGATTTTTTTTAATTTTAACGAGTAAAAACGGGGTGTTGAACCATAAATTAGTTTGTTGGATATAAAATATAGTTAAGTTTTATATAACTAAAAAATACATATTTAAATTACTTATATTTAATTATATGTATAACTATATATATAATATACTATATATATAATTATGACGTCATCTAGTTCTTAAATTCGGTCTGATCATCAAATCAGTAAGGCGTCCGGTTCAATGTTTGATTCGGTTATGAAAACATTGACTAATTGTATGGTTATAACTTATAATTTCTATCTTGTAAATCTTGAGACCAAATAGCTTATTGTGTTGCTGTAACTATATAAGTATAGTGTCAATATGATTGAATACGCCATAATGGACTTAGACTTTAACCCAAATTTCTTAATTTGGAGCACCATTTATTTTACTTTTATTTGATTTTGTATATGCTCAAAACCGAAAATAAATTAAATCTGACAACATTGTATAATCTTACTATTCTAATAAAAGGGTAACTATGATTGCCACAAGTAAATTTTTAGAATCATCTAATACCACGTGTCAGCACTACATTAATTCTAATCAAAATTTTTCCGCTTCTCTCACCTATTAAATAATCGCATTAATTACTAATAATATTATCTATTTATTTTTATATTATAATTAATATTTAATAAATTAAAAAAGATAAATTTTATTAATGTTATTTCTATAGAGATAGTTTTTTCTAAAAATATTTTTTTCTAAAAAATAAAATTATTTTTACGTAATATTTTAAAATTGGTTTTTAAAGTAATTTTTAATAAAACAAAAATAATTAAAATAGGGATTTATACTAAGAAAAATTAAAAAAAAATTAATGTTGTTTTAAAACAAAATGTCTAATTTATCTTTGAAAAAATAAAAAAATTAAAAAGATCATTTTATTGTTTTATTACTTATAACTATTACTTATACATAATTTCAATCATGTCATGTTTTAGTCTATCATTTTATAATTAATCATTTTTATTCAATTTAATATTTTATTTATTCAAACTCGTGTTTTACACGGGTTTACTAAAGCTAGTAGAAATATAAAACTGTATAAAACCACGGCCTATGTATATTTTTAACTTTAAAAATCTAATTTGTTAAATAATATATTTATTAATTAGGATTTGAACCTTTATATGAAAAACAAAACCATCACAACCCATGCATTACGGCAAGACCTTCGTTGTAAAAAAATAAATATATACTATATTTAGCCAGGGTCGGTTTCAACACTCCATACCAACATGTAGGTAAAAATAAGCTTGTCACAATTACAAATTCGAAATTTTATAGCACGTTATATTTTAAAATTTATAAAAGGAAAACGAATTGTGTTTAAAATTAATTATAATATTAAAATATTAAAATACTAAACATTAGAAAATGACAAAATGAAGAAAGTAAATATACCTAAAGTTTAAAAATATTACTTATTTGCCAAAAGAAACTATAACGGTATAACCATTTTGCATTTAAAGCTTGTACTTTGTGCTTAAGAGATGCTCATTATGGTTTTTAAAGTATAACTAATAATTTGTTGTATTAAATTAAGGCTCCCTTATTTAAGTAGAAATACATCATTGAATATCATAAAGAGAGAAAATCTTCATGCTTTTTTAGGACCTTTACTCCTAAACAGTTAAACCTAATGGATACATGTGAAAAATTGCGTAGACACATGAATGGGATCAAATATAAGTTCTAGGTCCGTCTCAATATGTAACAAACATGTTCAAGAAATAAATAAAATATTTGCGTGTTTATAGAAAAAAATAGGATATATAATTTTAAGTTCGAATATTTGGGTCGACCGATTCAAAATTTGAACTAGTTTCAAAAGGTCAAATTCGATTTCAAAATTTATTTCGACTCAAGTTTTTATTATCTCAGGTCCAATTCAAATAATAAACATGCACCTCTTGCTTAAAAAAAGATTAATAATTTATAGTGCAACATTTTATAAATTTGTTACCTTTTAGCCTAATGCTGATCAAACTAGGGCACTTTGTTTGAATTTCAAATCAAAATTTTAACCTTTTACTTTTGACCTCTGTGCTAAAAATTCTGGCACCGCCACTGTTGACAGGTCTAACCATGTGTATAGATCGAAAACTACATCAGTTTTTCTTGTATTGATCATGATGGCGGTTCGAACCCATGTTTGTAATCGTTAATTTTTTTATGAACCCTTTTCGATCAAACCTTAAAGTTTGTCCCTTAAAGATAGAGATTGATTAATGCCTTATTACATTTCACATTCAAAATATTATCCAAAGGAATCATTACTGAAAGGTTGAACCCAATTCTATTCCTTTATTCTAATTAGTTTCTTTTATACTTTTTATAATATATTCTGAAGAATTAGGGTTTACTGTTACTACCCTTAATTCTCTCCCTTATAAATTGGTTATATTTTCATTCTCTACAATAGCAAGTTCATTTCATTCACCTCTAACACCTAAAAATGGCACCACAAGTGCACTTTGTTAAAACCCTTCCACAACAATCTTGCCACTATCAATACCTACCACAACGGCCCGTTGTTCTTCAGGCGGCTCCTATGAAAGAGGGTGCGATGGTCAAATGCAAGCCGCGATGGTGGTCAGATGCTAGCTAAAGATCGGTTTGTCTTATGTGAGCTAGTGCATACGGTTGTTGTTGTAGTAGTTATACTCAGTTAATCAATTTAACTGATCATGTTAGTTTGTAAAAAAAGACGTGCTTTATGTATAACAATTGACAAAACGACTTAATTAGTTACATGAAATAATATAGATGAATTTACCCATGTATGTACGAAAAGATGAAGTAGCTTTCGGTACGAGGGTAAATTTATGAAAAAAAAGGAAGAAGAATGTTGTGTGCATGAATCAACTATTGTCTAGTACTAATCATGTCCCTTAATAAATATGGTTTGTACTTGATTGTTATCAGTAAACTTTTGGGTATTCGGTTGCTACATCAATATGTTCTAGCACAAAAAATGTCTCTGTTAACATTACTATTCATATTATTGTAATATTATTATATATCATCTTCCTCAAATATAAGATTTTCTCTCGCATATACTTATTTTAGGATTTTATAGACTAATTGCAGTGTTGTTGAGACCGAATTGGACCGGCCGGTCCAACCGGTCCGACTGGGAGGCCGAACCGGTTCACATCGATTCGTTTTGGAGGGGCTCAACCGGCTGGTTTGTCCTAAATCGGTGGTCGGACCGAGAACCAGACCTGTTCGAACCGGATTTTGATTTTTTTGATTTTTTTGATTTTTTTGATTTTTTTTAATTTTAACGAGTAAAAACGGGGTGTTGAACCATAAATTAGTTTGTTGGATATAAAAATATAGTTAAGTTTTATATATAACTAAAAAATACATATTTAAATTACTTATATTTAATTATATGTATAACTATATATATAATATACTATATATATAATTATGACGTCATCCAGTTCTTAAATTCGGTCTGATCATCAAATCAGTAAGGCGTCCGGTTCAATGTTTGATTCGGTTATGAAAACATTGACTAATTGTATGGTTATAACTTATAATTTCTATCTTGTAATCTTGAGACCAAATAGCTTATTGTGTTGCTGTAACTATATAAGTATAGTGTCAATATGATTGAATACGCCATAATGGACTTAGACTTTAACCCAAATTTCTTAATTTGGAGCACCATTTATTTTACTTTTATTTGATTTTGTATATGCTCAAAACCGAAAATAAATTAAATCTGACAACATTGTATAATCTTACTGTTCTAATAAAAGGGTAACTATGATTGGCACATGTCAATTTTTAGAATCATCTAATACCACGTGTCAGCACTACATTAATTCTAATCAAAATTTTCCCGCTTCTCTCACCTATTAAATAATCACATTAATTACTAATAATATTATCTATTTATTTTTATATTATAATTAATATTTAATAAATTAAAAAAGATAAATTTTATTAATGTTATTTCTATAGAGATAGTTTTTTCTAAAAATATTTTTTTCTAAAAAAATAAAATTATTTTTACGTAATATTTTAAAATTGGTTTTTAAAGTAATTTTTTAATAAAACAAAAATAATTAAAATAGGGATTTATACTAAGAAAAATTTAAAAAAAATTAATGTTGTTTTAAAACAAAATGTCTAATTTATCTTTGAAAAAATAAAAAAATTAAAAAGATCATTTTATTATTTTATTACTTATAACTATTACTTATATATAATTTCAATCATGTCATGTTTTAGTCTATCATTTTAATTAATAATTTTTATTCAATTTAATATTTTATTTATTCAAACTCGTGTTTTACACGGGTTTACTAGAGCTGGTAGAAATATAAAACTGTATAAAACCACGACCTATGTATATTTTTAACTTTAAAAATCTAATTTGTTAAATAATATATTTATTAATTAGGATATTAAGTTTAATAATTAACAAAAGTACGTGAACTAAATAGGAAATTAATCAACTCTTACCTTACAAAAACTGTACAACCAAAAACAAAACCGTTTATAACCATGGCCTAAGTATTAAACGCAACCTTTTATAAAATCATTTAGTTATGTGTGATATATACACACAAACACACATAATGTGTACACACATATGTGTGAATCATAAATTGCGTTACCTCACACGTGTTTAGATGTGTATTTTCATTTTATTTTTGTCGACTTTAGTTTCAAGAATCATAGTTTTGTTTACTTAGAATCACCCTATATAATAGTAATTCGATATAATATTTATTTATTGATTTAAAATAAATCTATCTTCTCAAAAAGTACATTTTTTCTAATCAATCATAGTGTGACCCCGCAAGCTTTTTTTGCATTAAAAGTGGTTAAAGAATTTACTTGTACTGTTGTTAAAAGCTAGCTCCATTAGGTGAAATTGGAGCATATATTTTCAAGATAATGCCCCATGCCTCGATTCGATCTCAATTATTAATTTGACCTCAACATGACTATCTTTCTTGGTGTGTTTTTGCTTTTTCACTTTTATACGAATCACACCACCCACTCGACTTGCTAAATCAATTGAAAATATCATAAAATAGTAACAGGTTTCAAAAATATTATAATTTAATCACTCATGCATATTTTTTTTTAAATTGGACCACCAAATGATTAACTCGAGTTATCATTAAATTTTCTTATATAAAAAAAGTAACGGTGAAGAAAACGTGGGGGAGAATTTTCAATATATAAAAGTATATTAAAAATAAAAAAACATGTTAATTATGAAAAAAAAGTACCTAAAATTTAGGTCAATGTTCCATATCAGCATCAAAAGATAAAAAAATATTTTTTAATTGAAACCAAAAGTACAACATGCTAAAAGACATGTTAAGACTTAAGACTATTAATTTATATAAAATATAAAAAGTGAGTAACTTAATAGAAACATTTTTAAAACTTAAATTACCTAATTAGAATATTTTTTAAAGTTGATTACTATTTTATAAAATTATCTTTTAAATAAAACTGTTCATAGAGTCACATCTTTGGTTTTATTTCAAATCAAAATGTTCATATAGTCACATCTTTGGTTTCATTTTACATTTTAAAGATTCTTCAAATTTAACCTTTTGAAGTTCCAATCAAAGCGATGATTGGTCAAATAGCAAATCAATCGACACTATGTTGAAAAGATAGGAAAGTGCCAATATCGCATGATAGGATAAAGTGCAATCTTTAAAAATGTGAAAAAGTGTGATGTAACCCCACAATGGTAGAATTTGTTCTTCTTATTGCTTGAAATCACCAATGATGCATATTTTATTCGTATGAAACACAATGCTTAATACTAAGTAGTGAGCCTTGAAAGAAAATATTGAGATGAAGTCATAACATAAATCTTAGCATTCATGAAGTAAATGTTGTAGGTGGGTGTTTGGCTTTTCTTTTCAAAAGGTCTTTTTAGCTTTTTAAGTAGTGAAATGACAAAAATGTCCCTCTAAAAAAGCCAATAAGTTAAAATTTTTAGCTTATTGACTTATTTAAGGGATATTTTTGTTTTTTTACCTCTCAAATAAGTCAAAAGGAGAAAAAAAATGACTCCCAAACACCATCTAGGTTTAAAAGTTTTGTGTGTTGGGTGATTAGGTTTGGAGCTTCATGGATTCAGACTTAATTGTAGCTTCCTAACTACTTTTAAAAATATTCTACCTTAGACGGGTTCATTGATAATCAGTTAACGTTACTCTTGCCGCAATGCATGGGCGTATTACAAGTGTTCTTTTAAAGATAAAAGATGGTATAGATCATTTGCTACAAGACTTTAAGCATGCTGTAAACCATCTAAAGTGCACATTTGAAGATTATATGTTTTAGCCATTCCAAAGTACACACCTAAAGACTTAATTAAGCTTTAACAAGATTCAAAAATACTAGATAAAGTGTACCCTCCTATGCTTGCCAATACATACGCAAAAGAACCACACTATCATGATGTGACTACTATACTTCACTATACAAATACCCCTTTGGAGTACATTTAGAATCATATAGAAGTGTGAATATTTTCTCGTTAAAATTGTGATTGACGACACAATTAAAATAGTAGTTAGTGTTCCAATTCGACCAATTTAAGAAGACACAATAAACACCAACCACAACTTACACTAAGTCATATAATTCTACTAGCTTCTGAGCTTTTTTTAACAAAAACAAGTCATTCTTGTATTTCTCAAATTCTTATTATACTATGACCGGTGAGCTGGGCTACTACTTTTACTCCCGCGAGATCTCAAGCTCCTTGTTCTATCTAGGGGTATGCAGTTACTTTTTTTATATAATGTACTTATTATATCATTAACAAATCACTAATTGTATGTTTATTGTTTGTAGATGTTGTCTCAAAGAAAATCAAGAACCGGTGGAAGCATGGGAGGCAGAGGAGGAGGCACACGAAAGAGGTGGCAGGGGACGCATAGTTGGAGGCGCTACAGAGGCTAACATGAAGATGACGCCACTGCTCATACGGCCATGAAGAACTATGAGGATAGCCCTACCCAACAACCACCCACGTAGCTAGGTTTTTAAGAAATATAATATTTTGTATAAACATAATCATGTTTTATTTTTATTCTATTGAGGACTATTTAGTTTATGGTGAATTTTTTATTATTAGTACGTTCTAATACATTTATAGATAACAAAAGTTGTTTCTTTAACAAATTAAAAGTAATTACCAACGAATTATTCATTCGTTACAAAACCGCCACTAGTCTGACGATGAATCTACTATGATAATGATCAGTCCGTCGGTAATCTGTTACTGAAACCCTCATCAGTGATTCATTTGGGAAAAAAATAGTAAATAATCCGCAAAAAAAGACGTTGTTAACACCATGTTTCCTAAAATAGTACCATCGATGGATTTCTGACAAGGTACGCCTTCACTGAATGGTTTCGAGTGGAACTGTTTGTCGCTTAAAGCCATCAGTTATATAGTTCCACATTGTTAGGCTTGAGGTTTGCTCCTGAGGTTCTAAGCATGCTCCAAAGTTTGGTGTTGATTCAAACTTTTCTAGCATGATACAGAGATTGATGGTTAGTTTAGATCTCATGTTTAGAGGTTAAGTGCGTCCTACTTCATAATCATTTGATATTTTGAGTCGGGACCTAGTTACACCAATCAATGCCTTGCTTTGTCATATTTAGTGTTGTAATTTTGGAATATGTCATTGTCATCCATATATAAGAGTGTGATGACGTGATTCGAGTTTCAAAACGTACAACTATGATTAAAAACTTCATGAGGACTAGCATTTGCCTATAGGAGGGCATGCGTTTTTTATTTTAATTTTTAACTTTTTCTTCATCTTTTTATCCATTATTTGAGTATTTATTAGTCTCTCTTAGAAAAGAAATTACAAATATCATGTATGTTTCTTTTGTCTCACTAAATAAAAAAAAAATAATAATAACATTTTGTGATGGGTTTGATTTGTAACGCTTGAAGAAAAATCATATGAAAAGAAACTTAACATGATCATTCCTTAAAGTATCGATTCTTGAAGACATTTTATAATATCATGAAAAGAACTATTACCTCAGAGATAACTTATAAATCTCTACAAAATAAACTCAATCAACATTTTTAAGGTATTGTTTTACTTGGACTATTGTTGGTAATAAAAATAAAAATTGAGATTAAAACTGGTTAAATCAATAGTATGAATTATTATCGATCAATGAGTGATAATTTAAAATATTAAGATTCAATTTGCCAAAACATAAACCATCAAATTTCTTATATTTGATCGACTAGGGCTTAACTTAAATGAGCCTATGCGATCAGAATAACCCGCGTCAAGGTTAGCTTTAGGGATGCCTGACGACTCGTGTTTGTGGGTTGGCGGGTCCAGCCCGACATGAACCCGAGCACGACTAGAACCCGAAAATTATGTCGGACTTGTCAACCTAAACCTACATATTTCGTGTTAAGTTTCTTATTATTTTTCAGGCTGTGTTAAAAATTCAAAAGCCTAGCCTCAACTTGAACTCATTTCATTTACAAACCAAACTAGCTCGTTTATAACCAAGTCGATTTTAATCGCCTAAAAGATGTTTCAATCAAAAGCTTATTATTTTCTTTTCAAGCCTGCAAAACCCTCGTCACTGTTAACACAACATTTTCTGTAGAGAAGAAAGCTCTAGCAATCTATGGCAATCTCCACCACCAGAAGAACCCTAACTTCACTCTTCTCTCGCATCATATCACCATCATCAGTATCATCATCAATCTGTTATCGTTCTCGATTCACTCTCCCTTTGATCGGCCACCATATTCAATCCCCCCAAGTCGCCCCACGGGTTCCTGTTCGACCCAAAACGTCCGGGTCGGGTTACTCTCCGTTGAATGATTCGTCACCCAACTGGAGCAATCGCCCCCCAAAGGAGACGATTTTGCTCGATGGATGTGATTACGAGCATTGGCTTATTGTAATGGAGTTCCCCACGGACCCTAAACCCTCTGAAGAGGAGATGATCGATTCGTATGTCAAAACCCTAGCTTCCGTTCTCGAAAGGTATTGTATATTTGTATGATATAACATATGCTTGATTTTGAGTCGTTAAACCCTAATTTGTTTCATACCAGTATTTGGTAATTGGGTAATGTAGATGATGTGTTTTTGGTTATGATATGTTTATTGCTGCATTAGTAGTGGTTATGTGATGTGATTGTTGTGTGAAGTGTTTTCTTTGTGTGGTGGTTTTCAGTGAGGAGGAGGCGAAGAAGAAGATATACTCTGTTTCGACTACAACTTATACGGGTTTTGGTGCTTTGATATCTGAGGAGCTATCCTACAAAATCAAAGGTTTTGCTGAATCTTGATTCTCTTAGGGCTAATGAGTCTGCACATTATGAAGTTGGTTGCTTTAATGTCTTTTTAGCTGTAATTTTGTTATTGACAGCTCCGTAGGTGTGATTGTGTGAACTAGAAAATTTGACAACTGAAGTTTCCAAAAGTTGTTTGATTTGCATTATTTACACTTGATAACTTAGGATTTAGGACGGCTTCAGTTAGTTTTGTGGAATACTTAACGCCTGAGTGGATCTTTTACACGAGACTGACTATGACACCCTTCTTACTTCTCATCTAGCTTAACACGTGACCCAAATGGGGTGCATAATGCATTCAACACTGAATCAGTTTTAAGTAGAGAACCCACGAGAACCACATGCGCACTTCTATGCTAGGTAGTCAAAGGATCAAGGCGCAAAGGGTGAGGCATAAGGCGCTTGAAAAGTGCGCGCCTGTGATAAGCAATGCGTACGTTTATTCTATGCCATTTTTTAGCTGTTTAGGACCTTAGGTTGGTGTAGTCGAGTTTAGGTTGTTTTCATGCTGTTTTAGACTAGTTTATGCAGGTTCAGACATGCTCTTTGCAGATTCAAGCATATTTTTTTCAATTTTTTGTGCATGTGCGCTTTGCTGCCCTCAAGGCAGTTCTGCTGCGCCTCTCCTTGTCACGCAACTTTGACCACTATGCTTGTATGCAGCCTTGACCAGATATACAGGAGAGAGAAAGAGCTGGTTATGTTACATAACCATCTTATGTAACACAGCCGTTTATAAAGTTCTCCGCTTTAAATTGATTATATATTGAATAAGCTGGCCCAAATAGTGTCATTTCTAAATCAGAATAGTAGAATAAGCTTGCTACGATCTTGGTTTTCTATAGTGAGAGTGAAACTAGACGTAGAAAAAAAATAATATACATGTTTATAGTAAGCTCATTTTGATTGCTGACAACATTAACACGGTTTCATTTTGAGCAGGTTTACCTGGTGTTCTTTGGGTTTTGCCTGATTCATATCTTGATGTTCCCAACAAAGATTATGGAGGTTTGCATAGATGAATCTCAATTACACTCCCATTATTTCATTGCTATTTCATCTCTGGTGTGCAAACAAATGCATTCAAACAATTTTAAATTTGCTTGCAGGGGATTTGTTTATTGATGGAAAAGTCATACCAAGACCTCGGTACAGGTTTACTGACAGGCCGCAAAACAGTAGGCCCCGTTCAAGACCTCGATATGACAAACGCCGCCAGACAATGCAGACTATTCGTAGAGAGCCAATTCAAAGAGGCGATTGGGCTCAGGATCAGGGACAAACTGTGACCCAACCAGCTGCAAGCCGGACTTCAGATCAAACTGATGGTGGCAGGTTCTCCCAAAACCAAAGTGGGTCGCAAGGGTCTTAACAGTTGATGATTCAATGAGTTACTGCTATGTTCAGAACATTTAAGGAATCGTGTTAGTTTCGTAATGATGTTGCTTGTTATGTTATCAACATTGCTTTTTCTTATAGTCTCTTAATTGTTACACATTAGTTATCTGTGTTTCATGATTACATGTAATTCAAATTAGCGGTTATATGACCTGGACCGACTAGTCCTGGATAGTTCTCATGAGGCCTTTGTGCAGATCCCTTGTTTTCATTGCAGGACCACTTACCCAAGTTTTTGGTTGGACTAAAATCTCACTGAAAGCGAAGTGACATAAAATTCTGACGGTTAATGCAGCAATCGTTGTAAATCTGTTGGAAAACTGGGCGTAGGGTAAAAATTTTACTGACGGATCGACCACAGCTCATTGACGTATTACTAAGAGATTTCAAAGAAAAAGTAAAATCTGTTACCATTTTGATGGATTTGAACCAACAAATTTATCAACATTGAATATGATTGAATGAGTCAAATCATGGGTTAAAACGAACATGACAAATTTAGCTTGTGAGTTCAACTTAAAATTGACCTGAGCCGTGTAACTAAAACCAAATGTACATGTTTATGTTGTATCAAAATTCACTCCCTTATACAACATCCGAGTTATTGAATGTATACATACAGTTGCATTTTCATACTTGATAGGAAGATTTGGGTGATCGGTAACCTAATAAAAGTCTAAAAAACGGATCTAAAGAGAGACAAACGAAACAATTTGAAATGCGCCAACTTAAATGGACAAATAAAATATATCGACATTAATAAATATATTTGTTTAGTTTAAAAGACTAAATTGTCCATGTTAATTTAAATAATCCCTTGTTATTGACATAAAAAAGTAAGAACAAATTACAACTTAGATATATTCTATAAAAAATTTGATTTTTAATTATCTAAACTATACTTATTGCCCAATTGATTATCAATTCGTGTCTTTAACCAATGATACTCTAAAATTCATTTAAATTGCTAAAAGCAATCAAAGTAGTATAATCAACATAAATTTACACTTTATATACGTTTAGCTTTCACTCAATCTCGCTTGTATTTTTTTTCTCATTTCTTGCATAGTATTGTAATTAAAATCGAGTGAAGAGTAGGTGTAAATTTTAATGGTTATGTTTTTAAGACTATCCATGTTAGGGGATGTTTGGTTGTGTCTTAATGACCCCATTTAGATATATATGTCTGATTCGGTCAGACATGGTGTTTGATTCGAGCATATCTGACCGACAAATAACCTCTGAATAACCTCTTATTTGGTCAGACTTGAGAGTGTATCTGACTGAGATTTTTCCCACCTTGCCCTTTGCTCACCGTCCTCCCCCTTCGTCCCCCTTAACCCACCTCACTTCTCCAAAACCATGGTCATCGGCACCATATTCGGCCACCGCCGTGCACGTCTGGTTCGTCGTACAACAGATCGCCTCAAAACCAGACCCTCACTCCTTATAGAATTCTCCATCCCGACTCAAACACTCGTTCAAGAACTCTGGTTCGGGCTAGTGCGGTTAGCCCTTGAGTGCCACGGTTCGCCAGAGTCGGACCTCCGGTCGTGCCCCCTCTTGTCGGTGCCGATCTGGACCATGTATTCTAATGGTCGGAAGATGGGGTTTGCTGTGAGGAAGAAGAAGACGTTGATGATGAAGGATTTGATGGAGATTGAATGATTTCAGAAATTGTCCAAAAAAATTATTAAATTATTTGTGCTTTCTCTTCACCAGATCGTTGTTGGTGATAAAGGATTTGATGAAGATTGAAGGATTTGAGAAAATGTTCTGAACAATAATATTATTGGGGTGTATAAAGCTGAAAAGTTGAGTATTATTTATAATTTCTTGTATTATAAAGTTGGATTTCAGTATGTTGGATTTCAGTATGTTGTATTTTGGTTAATTTATATTTGAATTTTAGTATGTTATATTTGAATTATTTCATATCTGAAATTCTGGATTTAGTATGTTGTATTTGGATTACTTGTGTTTGGAATAATTCTATGATATTTTGTATTTTTTAGTTGTTGATAATTAGTATAGTTATGCAGACATCTAAGCAAGCAAATACAGTTTATTCAGCACAAAATAATTTAAATGGGTAAAATAGTTATTCTGTACAGTTATTAAAAGATTCAACCAAACAACAGTTTTTAGTTCAACACTTACTGATTCAGAGTCTCTTAACCATTTAGACCTCTTACTAGTTCAGCACTTAATGGTTCAGGTCTTACCAAACAACAGTATGTCAATAAAAGTAGTCTTATTATCCAAAGTACAAGTAAGAATTATCATTTAACGGAACCATTTCTCTAAAAAATAACACGTGCATTAATCTTTATGTCACTTTCAATCCGACCCGACCCGACCCGTTTTATAGTGTTTGCTCCATAAATTAAAAATCCCCAAACTATTGTTCACAGATTTGAGAATTTACGTCACCTACCCCTTTTTCTCCTCTCTCATCGAACAAAATTGAAAAATCAAATTTCACTTCATCGTCTTCATCTTCCATTCGATCGACAAACACAACTTCCACACGTATATACATACATACATACATACATACACACATACAAATCTATACACCTATAGAATTTGTAATTCATTGATTTCATATTGTTTTGATCGGAGTTGATTGACAATATGGCATCGGAGCAGTTGATTACCGGCGGAGGAAGCGGATCGCACTACGTGCAGATGCAATCTGAGCCGTCGAGGCTGTCGTCGTTCTTCTCGTTCCATCATAATCCGCCGGAGGTCACTCGAATTTTCGATGAGTTGCCCAAGGCTACGATTGTGCAGGTGTCTCGTCCTGATGCTGGTGATATTAGCCCCATGCTTTTGTCTTACACTATTGACTTTCAGTATAAACAGGTATATTGTTGTTATTGTTGTTGTTGTTGTTGTTGGTTGTAATGGTGATGAGTTAATGATCATGTGTGTAGTTTAGTTTAACTGTTGATTTGAATGCTGTTTGAGTATGTTCTATGTTGTTAGTTGGGGAAATTGTTGGAATGAGATTTGTTGGTGATAGCTGATGTTTGATTTTAGAAGCTAGGGGATTTTCAAATGTGAAATTGGTTAATTTGGTTAGCAATTGATCACCTGCATGTGTTAATTGCTACCTTGTTATCAGGTTTGATGTGGTTTTGAATACTTTTATTGAAAAGGTGACTGGATTAGTTCAATGCTTGAACAATTTAGAGTGAGATCCAAGTTTCTGACAATTGAATAGCGGCACTTTGTTTAAATGACAAGTTACAGCAAAAGTGGTCAAAAGTCTTCCTGATGGGTTATCTAGAAGAAAGTAGTATCTTTTGTATTATGTAATATGTGGTTTTTGTGATTTTAATGCTCTTGGAAGTTATGGCACTATATAAAGAACTGAAAGAAGATTGAAAGTTTGAAACTTGAACTATAGTGAGATGGTAAAGACCAATTAAACAGTTGAATTAGTGCTGTTTGCTGAATCAGTATTGTAATGAAATGAAGATGAACTCGATTGATTGGGGGTGCTTAGTTGTGTAGGTGGGATGGATGCGGGTGATGACAAGATTGTAAAGCATGATTTTGTTTCTTAATTTCATGAAGGGATGTACATTGTAATATTTTTAGGTGTTCCAGTGAGAAGGTATATATAGTTTCTGGAATTGTCTGTTTCCTTTGTATGTTTTTGATTCTTGAAATCACTGCAAAGACCAAGTCTCTTTAGGATGATATGTAGTTTCTTGAACACATGATTCTTAGGCAATTGGGGTCCAGCACTAACATCTATGAAGTATGAACTTACGCAAGATTTACACCAATATATTTTTCTTTTTCCTCTTGGAACCTTGGTGAATTTGGATAGAAAGGAAAGACTACATAACTGAGGTTTACCCAGGATATATTTATAACAAATGCCTTTTATTCCATTCAAGGTTTGCTAATTAACATTAGAGACTGACATTGAGAAAATGTCAAAGTAAAGAGTAATTTGGTAGGTTTTACTAGATTTTTAATAGAGTAAACATTGCGTAAGTTCATAGATGCTATTGCCAGAGCTGAGCACAGCTGATCGAGCTTTTCTCTTACCTGGTTACAGTGATTTATTTAGTTTTTGCAAATCTTGATTGACTGCTAAATAGACTAGCATTGACCCCTTAAGCAGTACACACATACATTAATTGGTTCTCGAGTATATATTTAATTCAATTTAAGATTGGTCCCTTTACTCCGTTTAGATCAGAAGCATACTTTATCTCATCATGGAATTCCCCCCCTCCCCACCCCCCCCCTCTCTTCTTTTTTGGATGACACTTTCTAAACCAAGCTGGATTAAAATCTACTATGAAACAGCGCAACATGGTATTAGGTCTCATGTGTAGGCTTGCAGGATCTTTAAGATTCACATGGTGCCATATCTTAAATTTTGTGTTAGCTGATTTGGGTGTTACTTTTTCTTGGGCTCTTGGCAGTGCAAATGTTGCTGATTTATTTGTTTGTTCTTTTACGTTACACCCATTTTTTGAATTAGAAAATTATCATAGCAGAAGTTGCATTTAACTTCCAGATGCTAAATATTCATATCATTTTGATGTTTCAAAGTATGGCTGGTTTGAGACTAATTTGCTCCTATTTCGGTCTCTTTATTCTACTTCTCCAAAGTATTCTTGTATTACAGGTCTACTAATTCATTACTCAGTTTGCTTTTCACTGATTTACTCTTTTTGTGTATCTTGGGCTGCAGTTCAAGTGGCAATTAGTGAAGAAAGCTTCACACGTATTTTATTTACATTTTGCTTTGAAGAAACGCGCAATTATTGAAGAAATTCATGAAAAACAAGAACAGGTTTGTCTATATTCCCACCAGCTTATTTTGCTATTTTTGTTTGTTCTCTTATGACTGGCAATCTTCCTTATGAAGGTTAAAGAATGGCTTCAAAACTTAGGAATAGGGGACCACCCAGCAGTTGTGCATGATGATGATGATGAACTCGAGGACAATGTAACGACATTAAATAACGAGGGAAGTGTTAAAAACAGGTGACTACTAAGTATCTAACTTTACAAGGCTGGTGAAAATATTTGTTCATCGCTATAATGATCATAGTTCTTACAGGTGATTTTTTGTTCAGAGATGTTCCATCAAGTGCGGCCCTACCAATGATACGCCCAGCACTTGGGAGGCAACATTCCATTTCAGATCGAGCAAAAACCGCAATGCAGGAATACTTGAATCATTTTCTTGGGAACCTGGACATTGTGAATTGCAGAGAGGTAAAGTCCTCTTTGTTAGATTTAGAACATGAAGATCGTTTGATTTCTATTTGAAAAGTGATACACAATTACACACTTCACACACCTATTTATAGCAGTTAGACTTAACTAACTAACTAATTACAACTTTAGTCCTTGCACTATACTAAAACTACATTAATACAAAGAATTACAACAACATTCACCCCCTTAATTCTTGTATAGTTCCCATACCAAGCAACTTCTTCATCTCCATGAACTTCAGCCTAGGAAGGGCTTTAGTAAGTATATCTGCCTTTTGTTCTTCACCACATATGTGCCTTACATTCACAAGACCTTTGTCAACACAACTTCTTATGTAGTGGTATCTTACATCGATATGTTTTGACCTTCCATGAAAAACTGGATTCTTCACAAGATGAATAGCTGATTTATTATCAACATTAAGCAGAATAGGACCTATATTAGAATCAATCAGGGTTTCCAGCACACCTTTTAACCACACTGCTTGCTGTGCAGCTGCAGTTGCAGCTACAAACTCAGCCTCACAAGAAGATAATGCAACTATCTCTTGTTTATGACTAACCCAACTCACTGGTCCACCACCATAATAAAATACTACCCCTGTAGTACTCTTTCCATCAGCTTTTGTAGGAGCATGTGAGCTATCACTATAGCCAATCAACTCAGCCATACCACCCTTTTTATACCATACACCATACTCCACAGTACCCTTAAGATACCTTAGTATATGTTTCACAGCCTGCCAATGAGACAGTCTAGGAGATTCCATGAATCTGCTAACTATTCCCACAGAATAACATAGATCAGGCTTAGTTTGGGTTAGATATCTCAAACACCCAATCAACCTCCTATACAAGGTAGCATCCACAGTCTCCAATTCTTCATCTTTTCCCAATTTCAAACCAGGATCCATAGGAACCCTAGTTGGATTACAACCCCACATGTTATGTTCTTCCAAAATTTTCTTTGCATAACCAGACTGGCACAAGAAAATTCCACTATCATCTTGCTTGACTTCGATGCGTAGATAATATTTCAACAATCCTAAATCAGTCATCTCAAATTTTGATCTCATCATAGCTTTAAAATCATCAATTTTTCTCAAGCTAGATCCTGTCACAATTAAATCATCAACATATACTCCCAAAATCACAGCTTCATTATCATCCATCTTCTTATACACAGCATGTTCTTGAGGGCACCTTTCAAACCCAAACTGCAACAGGGTAAGATGTAACTTCTCATTCCGGGCCCTAGGTGCCTGTTTCAGACCATACAAAGCCTTAATGAGCTTGTAAACCAATCTCTCTTTACCTTTCTTGACAAAACCTTCCGGCTGTGATACATATACCTCTTCCTTTAGATCCCCATACAAGAAGGCTGTTTTCACATCCAAATGATGAACTTCCCACTTCTTAACAGCAGCTACAGATAGTATCAGTCTCACTGTTTCAAGCCTAGCTACGGGAGCAAATACCTCCTCATAGTCTATGCCATACTTCTGCACATAACCTTTCACCACCAATCTAGCTTTGTGTCTTACCACTTTTCCTTGTGCATCTTTCTTCAACTTGTAGAGCCATTTCAACCCAATAGGTCTCACACCTTCTGGACACTCAACAAGTTTCCAAGTCCCATTTTTCTCTATGCTTTCTATCTCTTCTTGCATAGCCTTCTTCCACTCAATCTTGTTCTTTGCCTGATCATAGTTTGTCGGTTCCCTGATCAGCAATAATTCATCATTAAAGACAGGAGGGTCAAAGGGGATTTGTTTAAGGACCTCTGTCCTACTGAATACATCATCAAGACTTGTGAACCCCTTCGGTGGAGTATCATCATAACAGTCCCTAGGCAGTTCACCATTATTACCTTGATCACATTCACTACCACCCCCTGAATCATCTACACCTGCTTCTTGATTTGCTGTATGTGCAGGACTTCTATCCTGTTCTAGAACACCAGCCTCAAATGGTTGTTCACTAGGAGACATCTGAGTATGATCAGATGAGTTCACAAACACACCAAAATTGGTATAGTTATGATTAGAAGATTTCTCCTGTTCACTGCTGTTCCAATTCCAAGGCTTCTCTTCTTCAAATTTCACATCCTTGCTTACCACAATCTTACCAGTACAAGGATTGTACATTCTATATGCTTTTGTTCTGGGTTCAATGCCTAGATGCACCATAGGAGTGCTCCTATCATCAAGCTTTGTCACTTGATGACTTGGAATCTTGACATAAGCTTTGCACCCAAAAACCCTCAAGTGTTTCACCTTAGGTTTCTTTTGGAACAGCCTCTCATATGGAGTCATTCCCTCCAATGCCTTAGTAGGACATCTATTCAACACAAACACTGAATGCCTTACTGCTTCGGCCCAAAACTCCAAAGGAACCTTCATAGCCTTCAAAATAGACCTTGTCATCCCCATGACAGTCTGATTTCTCCTCTCCACCACACCATTTTGCTGTGGGGAGTAAGGAGCTGTTAGAAACCTTTTCACACCCTCCAAGCTACACAGCTGCTCAAAACTCTTTGATGTAAACTCACCACCTCTATCAGTCCTCAAAGCTTTTAGTCTATGAGAGGTTTCCAACTGAACTTGAGTTTGGAAATCCCTAAAGACTTCAAGAGCCTGATCTTTAGATCTCAACATAAACACCCACATATATCTTGAATAATCATCCACTAGGAGCATGAAATACCTGTTCCCAGCAGGTGTGGGTGGGGTCAGGGGCCCACATAGATCAGCATGCACTAGTTCAAGTGGTGATTTAGCCCTGTAACTGCTTACACTGGGGTGTGGTTGACTTCTATGCTTTCCAACCAAACAACTTTCACACAGCTGTGATTTGTGTTCTATCTTTGGCATACCTCTAACCATATTGTGCTTTGACATTTTATTAATTGAATCAAAGCTTAGATGACCCAATCTTGCATGCCACATCCAAGCAGACTCACTCATAGCAGCCAACAGACATTTTGGAGTGGTGACTTGCAGACAGATTTTGTACAGTCTGTTATGAGACTTCTTCACATTCATGAGAGCTTTCCCCCTCTCTCATATATCCACAGCTGTCCATCTTTCATCAGGATTTTACACCCTGTTTCATCCAATTGACCCAAGCTTAGAATGTTGCTTTTCAGGGCTGGTATGTAGTAAACATTAGTTACTACTCTATGCTCCCCATTTTTGCATTGAAAACATATAGAACCTCTGCCCTTTATAGCAACTACAGATCCATCACCAAACTTGACTTTGCCACTAATGGCTTCATCTAGTTCAGTGAAGTGATCTCTTATTCCTGTCATATGATTGCTGGCACCATTGTCTAAGTACCAACAACAGGAATCTTCTCCTTGTGATAGGGTTCTGGGGTACACCCCCTGTTCTTCTAGCAGCCCCAGATCCATTGTTATCTCTGCCATCAGCAGGGTGGATTCTTGATCCTCTTGTGCTTGGGCCAAATTAGCTTCTTGATCTGTCCTTCTTGGAGCCCTGCATTCATTTGCAAAGTGGCCCAACTTGTCGCAGTTGTAACACCTCAATGTCTTCTTGTCCTTCTTGTTGGGGTGCTTGTCTTTATTACTAGATTCTTGGTTTGTCTTTCCTCCCCTTCCCTTGGCATACTTACCTCTACCTCTCCCTCTGCTCTTGAGATCTTGATGAGCATCACTCCTTGACTTTTGTTCCCATTCAGTTTTAGTCAAGAGTAACTGCCCAGAGGTAGTCTTACCTTGGGTCACTGGCTTCAGTCTTTCTTCGTAGGCTTTGAGTCTCCTAACTAGTTCTTCGAAGGACATTGTCTCCAAATCTGAAAACTGCTCTATAGCAGCCACAATCGGCAAGAATCTATCAGGAGCAGCTTTCAAGAATCGACTGACTTGTTTGGAGGATGGCACTGTCGTCCCCAAGGCTCTATATCTCGACACTAATTCACCCATCTTTCCCGCGAATTCATCGACAGATTCATTTTCTCCCATACGCAGCAATTCAAACTCTTGATCCATAGTTTGAATTCTGGCTTGCTTGACTCTGTCTTCACCTACATACCGTTTCTTTAACGCATCCCAGATGTCTTTTGCCGATTTAAATCCGGCCACCTGCATAAGAACATCTTCAGGCAGGGATTGGAATATGAAGGCCTTTGCCTTCTTTCCCAATTTGACATCTACCGTATCTTCGGTGGGAGGTTCTATGGCATCCCAGATCCCCTGGGCATCCATGAAGGCCTCCATCTTGATCGCCCAAGAAGTGTAGGTCGAAGGAGTGAGAATTGGAATCTTGAACTGAATTGAATCGCTGGGGTCTCTCTGCACCAGTTGCCTATCTTGATTGGCCATTGAATCGAGTGTGGGAATCGAATTGGTTGCCAAGATCGTTTGAATTGATCACGTTCGATCTGCTCTCAATCAATTCGTGTATCGGAATTGATCGATAATCGAAATTGGTGAGCGGCAATCGAAATTGGCGTTCGATGATTGAAATTGGAGTTCAATCGATGGTGCGATGATCAATTGGAGAGGATTCGACAGTCAATTTAGGGTTCTTCAAGAATTCCACAGTCGATTTAGGGGTCTGCAAGCATACGACCGCCGATCGATTGAGGGAGAAGTTTTCAATTTCAGATCGAGAGCCTCTTGAGCTCTGATACCAACTGTTAGAATTAGAACATGAAGATCGTTTGATTTCTATTTGAAAAGTGATACACAATTACACACTTCACACACCTATTTATAGCAGTTAGACTTAACTAACTAACTAATTACAACTTAGTCCTTGCACTATACTAAAACTACATTAATACAAAGAATTACAACAACACTCTTCGCTTCTTGTTAGAGGTTGCAAAACGGGCAGGTCTAATGTGCCAAAACAGGAATTTGTATGCGTCAGGTTGACCTGAAATAGTTTCCAAGTTTTATTTTGTTTTTTTCTTATAAATGATTAGTGTGCCAAATATGTTTAAAAGTTAAAACTTTTCAAAATTTAATCTTTTGAATAAAATGATGCAGTGGTTAAATGAAATAAAATTACACTTTTGATGACTCTTTTAGACCCACTTTCTTTCAAGCTCTCTTTTTAATCCATTTGAGCTGTTAGAGGTAAAACATAAATCAACCAATTCGTAAATATATGGTTTGGAATTCTCACCTCTATCTCTGATACTTAAATATCCAGTCTGCATTTATCTTTTCTGACCATCCCTTCTTTTACACTATTTGATTTATGTCTTTAACTTTATGCCTGTTTAAAAGTAGTACACATAGTAATTTTTTTACTTGATTGTGGAATACTGCTTCATCACCTTCTTACATTATATATGAATGTTCTTGTAAGCAGGTTTGCAAGTTTATGGGTGTTTCTAAGTTATCCTTTTGCCCAGAGTATGGCTCCAAGCTAAAAGAAGAATATGTATTAGTGAAGCATTTGCCAAAAATTCCTGACAGGGAAAATGACAGAAAATGTTCTCCTTGTCTTTGGTTCAATTGTTGCAATGACAATTGGCAAAAGGTATCACTGGCCTCATATCTGAATTTATATTTAATTTGCTCTTGATATTAAATGATGGGAATTGATTTGTATGAATATGCCTGATGGGATGTTATTCACATCACATACTTTGTCATGATCATCTGTCTATTCTCCATTTGCTGTAAAGGGAGTGGTCCATATTGAGTGATACTAAATTATAATAGGCATTGACTCCTCAAAATATTATCTTAGAAAATCGTATTCGTATCACACTGACAGGTCTGAGAAATCTTTGTGTTGCTGTATGCACTTGTAGAGAAGTTCAGTTATGGCTAATGGTTCCCTAGTGATGGGTGACATGACCCATTTCATGTAGCCAGTTGCAAGTACTTAGGTTGAGGTAACCATTTTCCACAGAAATAAGGTTGTGCATGATCTGGTTGGTGCAGGTTTAGGCCTTAATGCAGCTTCTAGGGTGGAACTGAATTGTCATGACAATATGGTTATGGTGCGGCGGTTATGGTTTTGATGTGATGGTTTCTGTTCGCTTCAAATCTTTGTGGCTTCAAAGTACTCAAACCCCATAAATATTTAATAGATGCTTATGCTTTCTCTGGTCAATCTTCTGATTTCGCATGGAAAAAAAAGAAGGATTTTATCATTATAATAGTGATAAAAGAAACTTACTTGGAGCAATAGTTGTTAAGGATGATGGCAGCTCAGCAGAAATACTACTTGTGATACGTGGTACTGATGGTGTAGCTGGAATATCACCAGATACAGTTGGTACCGTTGTACCATATTGCCACGTTTTTCACTTCTGTTCCAGGATATTTAGCAATCCAATTACTTCTTATGGCACAGTTATCTGATCTTTAATGCAAATATCAAATCGAATAAATTTCTAGAAACCTGTCTTTTAAGCCACACATTTTTACATTTCTGGAATCACAATATATATTGTGGATTCCAAGATTCCAATGACATAACATCAGTGTAATGTGATCACTGCCTATTACATTGTAGCAACTACGTGCTAGTTTCCTTTTCTGTTTTTCCCCTTTCGGTTTTCCATTCAAGTCAAACCTGCGTTTGTCTACTTTTTGTTCATATAGGATATTTTTAATGGTATATTCTTGTATTTAGAGTTGTTAAGGAGATCTTGGCAGTAGGACCTCTTCTCAATTAGTAGTTCCTCAATTATTCGACCATTGTAACAAATTCTTTACTTTTTTGCTAATAATATTTTCAAATGGCTGCAGGTATGGGCTGTATTGAAACCTGGATTCTTAGCCCTGCTTAAAGATCCATTTGATGCTGAGCCATTGGACATAATTGTCTTTGATGTTCTACCTCCTTCAGATGGAAATGGAGAAGGTCACGTATCATTAGCAAAAGAAATCAACGAACATAATCCCTTGCGGCATTCTTTTCTGGCAAGTATAGCAGAAATTATTAACATACATTAGCATCGTATCTAATAAATTTATTTATATTTTCATGGACTGCCCAGTAGACGTGCTTTACTACTATATTGCTTCTAGTTAAATTTGATTTTTGTTCCTTGAGGTTTGACAAAAATAATCATCTTCCTTCATGAGATTTATATCAATTTACCCTAAAAAATGGTATCACTTGTTTCAATTACTGTCCAAAAGTTTCATAAATTGTTTCAATTTCTGTCCAAAAGTTTCATCAATTGTTTCAATTTTTGTCCTAAAGTTTATCATTTGTTTCACTTTCAGTCCAATTTACCTCCAAATGATGAAACTTTGGACTGAAATTGAAACAAATGATGAAACTCATGGACTAAAATTAATGTTTTTAAACTTTTGGATTAAAATCGATTTCTGTCCAAAATTTGATTTTGCTCTCTATAAAATAACGTAATTATGCTTTTATCTATTGCTTTTTTGTTAATGTATTATTACCTTAGTTACTTAATGTACCTGTGCCAACATTCAATTGAAGTTGCTTGTTTCTGCTCCATTGTCAAATAGTGTCTTAATTAGTCTTCCTCCAACTTTGTTGGTTCAGTTTTCTTCAAAATTGTTTGGGGATTCAATTCATGTAATCTCATTGATATTCCTACCGTATGTAAGGTTTCAATTTAACTTTACAGTAAGGATATCTCTATGGTTTAGTAGCTGTGGTTTGCTGAAAACTGAAAGGTCTAAAAAGAGGGGATCCTTTGTGGAAATATTTTTGTTTAATCTATGTCCTTTAGAAGCTATGAAAATTTTCCAAAATCTCTAGAAACCCTAAATGCCCTAGTTGTTGTATATGGCAGGTCCTGCTATTCCAATACTGTTCTATTGTAGAAAGCCAAGTGTCTTAAAAGGCGTGTATTTCTACTTGTACTATACTAATATTTTCCAACCAAAATCCCAACTTTTTATCAGATACATTAATCATTCTTTTAAAAAATATAAAAAATTCTTAACAAGAACTATTTCATATCTTGTTAACTTTGTGAAAAATTTATCAAAGACAAATGACAAAACTTTATCCTTCATGCTTTACCATATTCTCTTTTACCCTTGATGGGTCTCATGATCACATGGAGATCTAATACATATCTCCTGTACTATTTTTCCGGGAAGATGACTAGAAACTTATTTGTGACCATGAAATCGGAAATAGGTATCATGTGGAAGCCGGAGCATAACAATAAGAAGCAGAAATAAAACAAAAGTTAGGGACTGGGTTGCTGCAATTAATGATGCTGGACTCAGGCCACCTGAGGGTTGGTGTTATCCTCATCGGTTTGGTTCATTTGCTCCACCTCGTGGTCTGACAGATGATGGGAGCCATGCTCAGTGGTTTGTTGATGGTCGTGCAGCATTTGATGCAATTGCTTTAGCAATTGAAGGTGCAAAATCAGAGGTTTGTTACATTGTTACCCATTCGTATGTCTTGATTTATGTTTGTAAATGTCAACTGTTAGTCAGTTATTCCATTTAGATTTATCTTTTATGGCTATTTTCATGCAGATATTTATTTGTGGGTGGTGGTTGTGCCCTGAATTATATCTTAGACGACCCTTTCAAGCCAATGCTTCATCTCGCCTTGATGCTTTGCTGGAGGCAAAAGCCAAACAAGGTGTTCAGGTTGACTGTTTCTTCAAATTTAGAAATTAGAATTATATTGATGATGAAAATAGTCAAAATAATTAACTTCTCTTAGTAATTTACCACCCTACATGCAATTTTGTATGGGCAGAAGCACTGCTCGTGGCCTTCTAAGTCAACTTTTATTCCTTCATGGTTTTTTCAAAACGATCCATGTACTCACCTAACATGATTTGTTGGTAAATATTTGATTGCAGATCTACATTCTCATGTATAAAGAGCTTGCGCTTGCACTGAAAATTAATAGTGTCTATAGTAAGAAAAAACTGGTTGCCATCCATGAAAATGTCCGAGTTTTACGTTTTCCCGACCATTTCTCTAGTGGTGTGTATCTATGGTAAGCAATCTCGTATATTCCTGTTTATTTCTTGTTTCTTGATTATTATATTCTTTTTAACCATTTCCATTTATTTTTCTCGTCCATTTCCTGTAATACGTAGGTCCCACCATGAGAAACTGGTCATCGTTGATAATGATGTTTGCTTCATTGGTGGACTTGATCTTTGCTTTGGTCGCTATGACACATATGAGCACAAAGTGGGTGATGACCCTGCTATGATTTGGCCTGGAAAGGACTACTACAACCCGCGGTAACTTATTATATCACCTTTGTGGTAACATGTCTGACTAATGGCAATATTTTATCTTCTTTTGTTAATTAGGATATGCAGTCAAGATAGGTTGTTACCCCTTTCTAGTTTTTCATTGTCCGCGTCATCATAATTTGATTTCCTTATCTGCACAAAATACCATTTTGTATGTAAGATTTCATGCATAAGTGTATGCATCATATCATATGATGAAGTCATGACATGCGGAATCACTCATTCCTTATCCAAATGATATAGGGAATCGGAACCAAATTCCTGGGAAGATACAATGAAAGATGAGCTGGACCGTAAAAAATACCCTCGTATGCCATGGCATGATGTCCATTGTGCCTTATGGGGCCCACCATGTCGTGATGTTGCTCGGCACTTTGTTCAGCGTTGGAATTATGCAAAGGTTTCTGCTTTTACCTCAAATTGACAGCTGTACAGCCAGATTTGAATATTATTATAATCTTATATTTATATTATTCCTTCAGAGAAACAAAGCTCCCAACGAACAAGGTATTCCGCTACTCATGCCTCAGCAGCACATGGTGATCCCACATTACATGGGCAACAATGAAGAACTAGAGAATGAAAATTTAAGAGTCTTGGACACTCATAAAGTAATTAACAGAAAAGATTCTTCTTCCTCTGCATCTTCTGAAGACATCCCATTGCTAATCCCTCAAGAGGCTGATGGCGTGGATGCTTCTAATGGGCAATTAAATACTAGTGTATCAAACGATTTTCATGGTAAACCAAGTAGGACTTCTAGGACCCCTTTTCCTTTCAGGAAATCCAAAGTTGAACCTTTCATTCCAGATATGCCGATGAGAGATTTCGTGGATGAACGGCATACCTTAAATCTTGAGCAAGAAATGTTCACTGGCATGAAACCTACTGATAAAGAATGGTGGGAGAATCAGGAGCGAGGTAACCTTGTTGTTTCCACAGATGAATCAGGACAAGTTGGTCCTCGTGTTCCATGTCGTTGTCAGGTGAGTTTCTATTCTTTTTATAATTACTTGCAGTAATATTGTTGCTTCTTTAAGATCACTTGATTAAACAATTCACATGCTTCTTTATGTAAGTTGTGATTAGAGGTGGAAAGATGGGCAAGTCGAAGGGCTAGGTAACATGTCAAAGTGGGTTAGGGTTGAAAAAGGGTCATCTTTTAGTACCAGTCGAGGCAGACGGGGTTAGGTTGACCGGCAAAACATTTGATTCATTTAAAATAACTTAAAGAATTAATGAGTAACTCTAACCACAAAAACAATATATTACTGTAATCCTCCAAATGTTTAAATACAATGGTTTAGGAGGTTGTATGCAATGAAAATGTTTGACCCCATTTGACCTGTTTGAGGTATAACACTACCCAAATTGACCCATCATAAGTAATTTGGTCCAAATTGCCACTTCTAGTTGTGTTTTATCCTATGGCTACCATGATTCTCTCAGCTCCCAAAGGTTAACGTTTATGCAACCACACTGTTTCATTTACTGTAAGATTGTTTATTGCCTGGATTCATCAGAAACATATCGTGCGCTGAACTACATGTTGTCTTTTAAGTGGCTCTAAATGCTCTGTATCATTTTTTTTAGAAATACTGAAGCTTAATCTGTTCTCTGTGGAAAAAAATATTTCAGTTAATTTTATAAATGATGACCACGGGTTGTCCATTTTAGGTTGTAAGGAGTGTTAGTCAATGGTCAGCTGGGACAAGTCAAGTTGAAGAGAGCATTCACAATTCTTATTGTTCCCTTATTGAGAAAGCTGAACACTTTGTGTACATTGAGGTACATCATAAACTCATTCATATTTCAAAATCACCAATTTTTTGCTAGTTTATTTATGTATCGGCTTTGTGAATTTTCTTTCTTAAAGCCTTTTATCTAAGTCTGATTTATTGAAATCGATTCGGTTTCCAGAACCAATTCTTTATCTCGGGTCTTTCTGGAGATGAGGTCATTCGAAATCGTGTTCTGGAAGCCTTGTACAGACGAATCATTAGGGCATATCATGAAAAGCAACAATTTAGGGTCATTATTGTTATACCACTCTTACCTGGCTTCCAGGTGAGTTACCTTGGTTTTTTTGTAGCAAAGTTTGCTCTTGTAGCTCTGTAGTTTGGTTTTCACATAGTGAAGTTCTACAGGGTGGTCTAGATGATGTGGGGGCTGCATCTGTGAGAGCCATAATGCATTGGCAGTATCGAACAATATCAAGAGGAAACAGTTCTATATTACACAATCTCTCTGATCTTCTTGGTTCCAGAGTTCATGATTACATATCTTTCTATGGTCTCAGGGCTTATGGTAGACTCTCTGAAGATGGTCTTATCGCCTCCAGTCCGGTATATATTATATTATAACTTCCATTTTAGTTTAACTTCAATATTATAGTTCGTTCATTGTTTTCCTTTTACAACACAGGTATATGTGCATAGTAAGGTTATGGTAATTGATGACAACACAGTCTTGGTTGGATCTGCTAATATAAATGATAGGAGTTTGCTTGGATTACGAGACTCTGAGGTAAGTTACCCATCCGAGTTTCATATTTACTCATATCCTCATTAAAGTTTAAATTGATATGAAAAATTTTCATTCCAGATTGGAGTACTTATTGAAGATAAGGAATTCGTTAAATCTTCCATGGGAGGAAAGCCGTGGAAAGCTGGAAAATTTGCTTTAAGTCTTCGCCTTTCACTATGGTCTGAGCACCTTGGGCTTCATAGTACAGAGGTTTGTGTTTTTTTATTAAAGTTACATTAATAAGTTGGATGGTGGTTTGATGGATCTTATGTTTATTTTTTTGCTTTGAAGATTAACAAAATAGCCGACCCAGTGATTGATTCCACCTACAAAGATATTTGGATGGCAACTGCAAGGGTAAGATCGAATCTTCATCTTGTATAGTATACTAAACTTCCCATATATGTTCATGAAAATCCGATATTTTTTTAGTATTGATAATAAGTGAGTTACATTTGCCTATAATCATCACACATCGGGCTTATTAACAGACAAATACCATGATATACCACGATGTCTTCTCTTGCATCCCTAACGATCTTATACATTCCAGGTAAAATTCTGCCACCCTTAACTTGTCTCTATTTTTTTTATCCTTAAGAGTTGGCAATTTTGGATTATGTTTTATCTTTTGACGGATTAAATGTGTAAATTAAAAAAAAAAGACGAGCTTAGTGGAATCAGGTCAAAAGTAACCAAATGAGTATAACCTCAGATAATTATTGTTGTTATTTTAATATGGATTAGTATCGAAATGGTATAATATTTTCTAAAACCTTCTAGACAAAAAAATGTTGTGGGTCAACCCGACCTAACCCATATAAAAGTTTCTCCTTATGACCCGTTATTGTCTTGCCCATTTTGCCACCTGTACGTGCCATCTGATTCAATACTCAAGTTTCAAAATCTGACATGCAGAGCATCTTTAAGGCAATGTGTGGCTGACAGAAAGGCAAAACTCGGGCATACTACAATCGATTTAGGAATAGCCCCAAAAAATCTTGAATCCTATGAAGACGGAAATGTGACGGGAATCGATCCCATGGAGAGATTACAAGCAGTGAAGGGACATCTAGTTTCTTTCCCTACAGATTTCGTGTTGAAAGAAGATTTAAGGCCCATGTTCAAAGAAAGCGAGTATTATGCCTCACCTCAAGTTTTTCACTGAGTGTGACAAATATGCTACAGTGCCATATGAATTTGATAACATAACATTCATCGACAAGGTTTCAGTGTTTCACCCTTTTGTTGTCAAAACCGTAAATATATACATCAAAAGGTGCTCTCTCTTCCCTTCTTGTTTTGGGTTCTAGGGACGAGGCGCCAATAGTACCTAAAATAACAAGCACATGTAATCTACATTCATATCTGTTGTATATCTCACCTGTCCATGGCGAGTTTGCAGCTTGCAATTTGAACCAATCACGGTCTTGTAGTTGGCTCACAACGGTCTACCAGATTGTGAACTTTAATTACAGCCATTGTAGGTTGTCTCTAGGCATTCTTGGCTCACGATTGGCGGTCTATTCAAGGTGATCCAACATCCAAGTGGGTTTGAGTGACCGCAATTGGTTCTTTTGGGGTTGCAGTTGATGGTTTGTTTTGAACTACATCTGTATGAACATAGCTTTCTCTATGCTGCAACTTTTGTAAAACGTAATATGTTCACTTTGAACCATTCTTGTAGATGAAACTTGTGGATCCTCTTAATAATTTAATTTTTTATGTTGTAGAAATATGTTATACGGAACATTAAAATCGATGTCAAACAGGAATAGTCAGAACCAAACCAGAAGTGTATGCTATGCTTGGTTCTACGTATAGCAAAAAACCGGTTATTTGTCAATTGAAATCAAGATTTTTGTAGGTCTACTAAATGCACAGTTATTACTTAACATCTGTTGGTTTGATTGCTTTTGATTTTAAGAAATAGTTGTAGGTATTGGACTTCGTATAAGTTGCCGTTACTCGTTAAGCCTGTACATGTTGGTTCTCCTTGCCCCATTTTGACCTTGTAACATCTCCTTTATGCCTATATACAGCCTTGTATATGTCAGTATTTGAGAATGCCTGTATACAGCCTTGTATATGTCTGTATCTGAAAATGCCTATATACAACCTTGTATAAGTTTGTATTTGAAAATGTAGAATGACTAATGTGACAAGAAGGAAACATTCAATAAAATTATAGTGCATGTCTAGCGCAACTCTTTTTTTTATACTATATTTTCATTTTTCCAGTGAGAGGATTTCGGTCTCACTAATAAAACTTGACGATGTAGCGGTCACTTTATTGAATAGGAAACCACATAAAATCTAAAGTTTTCTAGACTATCCCTTTAAAAAATCAAAATGTAAATGGGTTGAGATTGAGAACCTACTTAACTTCAATACAAAACATGAGGCGTTTATTTAAAATGTTAGATATTATGTTTATGTGATTTTTAAATCATGTAATTGAGTGAGAATTAAGACCGAATCTGTTCTAAAGATTTAACTTGTTCAGTTGTCTTGTTATTAATAACGAACTCACACATACTTTAAATTCACTCTTAAATATACATTTTTCCATTATAAAACTTGAATTCTTAATCCCTCGATAACGACACGTTACAACCAACACATCGATATCATCATGACATTCAATTTAATATTATTTGCTATGAATAAAAATATGCTTTCGACTTGCTCCTTCCAAGTTTTTTCAGCAAAACAAAATAAAGAGTCTTTTGCATTTAACAGTTACAATAATTTAATCCGAAATCAAATATGGCTAAATTAGTAAATTATCCAAAACACTATACGGGTTAACGAGTCGGGTCGGGTCGGGTCGGGTCGGGTCGGTTATATAGCTCATTCAACAAGGGTTATTCGTCGTCTCATCATCATACTACCACCCTAAAGGACTTCAACTTTGCCCTAGGTCAAATTCAAAATCATCGGTAAGTCAAACCCTAATCTATCTAATTCGTTCACAGTTTAATTTGTAGCTTCATCTTGTATGTTTTCAATCGAGCATTGAAGAACAATGTATTTTGCAGTTTGCTCGATTCGATTGTTAATGTTTGTGGTGATAGCGGTGTTAACTGGTTAGCAGGAGGATTTACACAATTACACTAGCGAAATTAACAGATCGAGGGTGATAATCAGTTGATTAATGAATTTCCACTAGAATGTTTGTAGAATTACTTGAATTTAGTCTGAAATAACATTGTTTTGATTGCTGTTATCGTATAAGAACATGCATTGTTGATGCAGAAGACCTTAGGATTGCTTGAATTTGTCTATTGTATGATGCTTAAAATGCTGTTTGTTTTTCTGTGAATTGTTCAGTGATTCAATGTCAGCAGCTGATATACCTTCTGGTTCATTGGTTGTTTTACAAGAACTCAACTCGTCTTCACCGTATTTTAAAGAGGGGGCGTCCCTTCGGGTCACTGGAAAGTGAGTAAAATGTTTTGATTTCAATGTAATAATCATGAAAGGTTTAGATTTTAATGTTTCAAATCTTTCAGAAAATATGAAGGTCTGATATTGTGATTTGTGTCTAAATCAAAGTACCTTGATTCTTGTTATCAGTGTATTGTTAATTTGTGAACACCTCTTTCAGACAAAAGACATACAGCCTAGTCTCATGTTCTTTTGTCATCTTAGGTTACAAGAATATAATGTAGAGACGGCGATAGCTGTTATTGCTGATGGAGGTGCCACCCTGGCGGTTGACACACAGCACTTGAGGCTTAATCTTCGTATGGTTCCCTGTACCAGTTCATTGGAGAACTCTCCATTCAACCAAGTAATGAGGTACCTAAGCTTGTGCACAAGTTTGTGTATTTTTTTCATAGGGGCGTGTCCGATACATAACCATTTTGAAGCATGGACTTGTGTGAACCTCATAAGCACTTGTACATCATAACCATTTTGAAGCATGGACTTGTGTGAACCTCATAAGCACTTGTGCATCATGTGTTGCAGATCTAATGGTTTTTTTTTTGGTTGGGGGGGCATATCCATGTTATGTATCATAGTTAAAGCAATAAGTATAAAGATAAAGGTTTTTCTACTCATAGTTCTTCGTTCTAGATTGAATGACCCTCTTATATCATACACAAACATGACACCGCAAGCGTACAACTTTCTAATATCTTTGTTAAAAGAAAGTTAAAGCTTTTGGTTTAATCAAAGTACTTATAACCTACAAGAAAAGATTTCATATCCCTTTAGTCAGTATCGCTGAAAACAGTCACTTATAACCAATGAGACTAGGTAAAACGCAAGCTGGGCACGTTCTTCAAGGGGTTAAATGCAAAATTCATTAAAAGTTGGATTCAAACCTGAGACCTCTAGCAGAGAATTAGCCTATTAGGTGCTTATCACTGTACCATCTCCTTAAAGGTTATTTAACCATCGGCTTGGGTTTAAGATAACAAACATTAGAGTGAACATCAGTCGATTTTTATAATCGATTTTGCATTTGTATGTTATAGGTAGAATTTCAGAAGCTGCATTGAATTGTATTCTTTTCCAGGGGATATTGAAAGCAAGAGTTGGTAGAAATGTAGATGGGATGGACCTTAACTTGTACCAACAGTCTCTGAAGCTTTTAAGACAATTTCAAGCTGACCAACTCAGTCATTTGCAGCAGCTGCAATGAATAAATCACCAAATTATTGTCTGCCAGTAAGTTTTGTTTTTTTTCAAATAGTATCTACAAATTTTCAATGGGTAATCTTGTGATGAACTTGTTTCTTTTGAAAAATGAAAATTTCAGTATTTCTTTTTTAAGAAAGTTTTCATGTTATATCATGTGTTTTTTTTCTCCCCTTTGTTAAATTGTGAACATGTAGCTGGTGATCTTGCATTTCTGTGTGGTTATGAGTATATATGCCGAACCCAATTTGAGTTGAACATGTTCCAATCTGTTACTCAACGCGTTTGTTTTTATTTTCTTTTTTGTAACCATGAGAACGTGTTATCAGAAAACTCATGGAGATTCTCCACCAGATCTTGTAAACCATGAGAAAGAAAAAGTAACGCAGTTTGTCTCGGGCGTGTGGCCAACAAAGGGGTGAAAGGCAGAAATCCAGTGAAAGTTAGATTCGAATCCGTCTACCACTCATCTTAGAGTGAAACGTCACAGTTCTTTCATAGTGCTAAACAAAAACCTTATAAATTATCAAAGCTAAGAAAGTTCAATGAACTGTTATATCAACATACTATTTTCATTCATTTATCTTTTATTTTGTTTATTTTTTTATATCATTTTTAAAAATATCTTTGCTCATTGACTCCTTGTTTTCTTTGACAAGACCAAGCAACTTGTCTTGTACTTAAAGTTGAGTGATGTAAGATACTTTAAATATGTATCAAACAAAAAGGATATTTTTGCTATAGAGAAGTTGGTATCTATCTTATGATTTTACATTTCAACTTTAAGATTGTGACTATCGCAAATTGCACATCATTGAAAACCAAAAATTTTGGTTTTAATACCATTGCATTTATTATCTTCTCTAACAAATATATTGAGGATATTGATTTTGGTCGATATCAATCTTTTTCGTTTTTCTTGGATCGTACTGCAAATGTTTGACACATATATAAACATTCTCACAAGTGTTATGCTTTTAGTTTTCTGCTTCAAACTAGTTTCAAATTGAATAACTTTATATGTTAGATGTTTAATATAGAACAATTTTTAGTAGATCATAACAAAGGGTTTAATATAGAACAATTTTTAGTAGATCATAACAAAGGGTTACTTCTTCATTGGAGTGGAATTGACCTAGACAACAAAATTAGAAACGTCATTAATTTGTTATTTGTGAATCGGTGTGGATTGTTATCGGTAAACACATGACAGTATTAAAAATCCATTGTGCCTAAACGTGTTGTATTGTTTGTATGTACTTTTAAATTTGTAGTTACATGCACATGAAACGGTGATAGAGCATATTAAATATCTTTAAAACCAATATTAAGACCATTG
>CM044018.1:48419171-48531671 GCA_024085815.1 Flaveria linearis | reverse complement strand
TATCTCTAGTTAGAATCTATGGTCATGGATCTTATTCCTTCACTCTCAATTACAAGCAGCATAAAGACCTAACAATCTTGGGATAAAAAAAATATTATGAAAAAAGTTTAAGTATGAGATGATTAAATTTATAATATTTTAGAAGTAAGTTGCTATTAACCTTTGTAGGAATTAATAATATAATACTTACACATATAACTACTCTTACAAACAATCATTAAGTTAATCCAAGGCACCGCCTTTTGTAAAGGGAGAGATCACTATGATGTAAATTTCTTATTTAAAGTGTTACCTAATCTTATTTCTTTCATAATTTATTCTGAAGATATTCTCGAAGACTATTATGTTTTCATGTACAAAATACGGTAATCTTATGATTCGAAGTTGGGTAGATTCCTTTAATTTTAATATGTTACTTATTAATACTCAGTTTATTTTAAATAATTATTTAGAGAACTTTAGTTTTTAAAATTTTTTATTTAGTGAACTTGTTACATATTACGTGCACTAGACATAAAACTATAAAGCCCATGTCACAATCAAACAAGATGAATATATTCATAGGTAGAAGGTTCAACTAAGAATAATTAGTTGCCTAAGTTGCCTAAGAAGGAATAAGGGGATTACATGTGGCACTCTTCAAATTAGGGTTAAAGGGGCATTATGGTCCTAAAACACACTCATTAATCCCTTTTGTATTTTCAAAATGCAGCACAAACTTCTCCATCTCTTTCTCTAACTTCAACTTCTTCAACTTCAGCACAAACTTTACCAATCGTTGACGAACCTCTCCTGATCAAATACGAAGTTGCATTCGAATCTGACCCACCATTTTGAACACTTGCTTCAAACTACCATGGATTTAATCGGAGTCTGATTGTATGAAACCCTTCAAATCCCTTGAAATTACCCCTAATGTTTCAGAGGAATCACCAACGAATTCGGTGATTGAAGCTAACGCTGAAAAGATCTTCATCGCTCTTTCTCTGTTCTTAACGACTGAAGGTAGATTATAAACTCTGAAAGCACCGTAAGTTGAGAAACCTAATGCTCCGAGAAGAAGAATCAATTTCTTTCGTTTTAGGGCGTAATCTAGACCATTGTTTATCATGTTTAGATCCATTGAACACTGTAATCGAACAATTCGTATGATGATTGGGTTTTGTGGGTTTAGAGAATTAAGAAAGAACGGTGGTGTTCGATGATTATTGACCTAGGATTTGTAAATTGTATCGCAATCATGTGTAAAGGGATAAATTGCGAAAGTCGATGTATACATGCAGGACGATTAGATGATAAATTGCAGCCCCACCCCTAAGTGGTGTGGTGGTAGTGGTTTCGGTTTCCATCTTTTGTTCCATCTTCTGTTTTATCAAATACAGCACAGCTTTGTCCTGTTTTATGAAATACAGCACAGACTTGTGCTGTTTTATGAAATACAGCACGGTCTTGTGTTGTTTTATGAAATACAGCACGGCCTTGTGCTGTTTTATGAAATACAGCACGGACTTGTGCTGTTTTATGAAATACAGCACGGACTTGTGCTGTTTTATGAAATACAGCACGACTTGTGCTGTTTTATGAAATACAGCACAGCCTTGTGCTGTTTTATAAAATACAGCACAGCCTTGTGCTGTTTTATGCAATACAGCACAGCCTTGTGCTGTTTTATGAAATACAGCACAGCCTTGTGCTGTTTTATGAAATACAACACAACTTGTGCTGTTTTATGAATAACAGCACAGCCTTGTGCTGTTTTATGAAATACAGCACAGCCTTGTGCTGTTTATGAAATACAGCACAGCCTTGTGCTGTTTTATGAAATACAGCACAGCCTTGTGCTGTTTTATGAAATACAGCACAGCTTTTGCTGTTTTATGAAATACAGCACAGCCTTGTGCTGTTTTATGAAATACAGCACAGCCTTGTGCTGTTTTATGAAATACAGCACAGCCTTTTGCTGTTTTATGAAATACAGCACAGCCTTGTGCTGTTTTATGAAATGCAGCACAAAAACGTTAAAAATGTAGCACAACGTCACATAATTTGATTTTTTTTAAAAAAACTATAGTAATACTATACTCGAATTAAAGAGAAAAAAATGCTTGATTTTATGGTGTAATTTATTTAAAAAATAATGTCGTATGAAAAGTTATTAGCATTTAAAAAATAGGGGGGAAATTTTAAAAGTCAACAATTGTGGGTAATGTAATAAAATACCCAAATTACCCTTGATTACTTATTTTTTCTACACTTTGATCTTAGCCCTTAATTAGATAATTAGAAGGCTAAGATTACTTCTTAGCATACTTAGGCAAACATTATTTTTTAGGGAACCTCCCTCTATATTCATATATATATATATATATCTCAATATTTTAACATGACAATATATATATATATATATATATATCTCAATATTTTAACATGACAAATTGGATTTTAATAATATAAGTTTTAACGTATTGATCGACAATGATTCATGCTTAAAAAATATAACAAGTGACACGCTTAATTTTTTACTTTAGTTGCCAAATACGAATTAATTCACACAAACGTCATAGATTTTTGATTGATTTCTATTCGATTTGCTTAAAGTGATGATTATGAGTGAATTTAGGGAGCATACATTTCTTGTAAGTGAAATCGTGTGCAAACTTTATGATTATGACAAAAAATTTATGAATGACCTAACTAAAACAATCTCGAAACTTGATTGCTATTTTATAAAGTTACCTCTCTATTTTACTAAAATATGTTATTGCTACAGAAGTATTATTTTTATCCCCCACACCTAATACATCTTACACTTTCACATTTATTTTTAGAACGGTGAACTCCCACGTCTCCACCATCCGATAACTAAGTATTAAAGATACACGTGTTTCTATCACGAGACTTAAACTTTTAACTTGTTGAAGGGAGACACTTTATTCAAGCCCCTTTATACCACACAAGTTTTTGATAAGTCAATCATACTCAATTGACACTTAAAACTCACACTTTTGTGTTATATTTGCAATTTGAAAACCCCAAAGGGTACTAAAATGGCAATAATCATAACCTCAAGGTGCTTACTGACCCACCAAAAAAAATAGTCATCCATAAAAACGAGCACATGATTATGCATATATCGTCCACCCCACAATCTGTTGATCAAAACACAAAAGACTTTTTGTTGAACTTTGATATGCACACCATCTGTTTGTATAAATGCCCAAGTGAATTGGGAAACTTTTATCATGGGGTGGAAGCTACCTGAAGCTTCACAATCTGCATACACTTGTCTTTTTCGCGGGTATTCTGTCGGTTTCTACGTGCTTCTGGTGAACTTTACGGCTGCTTTGTAAGTTATAACAGTCTGCCATCATTCAAGATTGATCATTGAAACAAATCTGGCTAAAAAGTAAGGTACTTTAACTCTTTAAGGTTGTTAATTGAGTTGTTTGTTTGTTTATGAAGGTTAAGTTTAAAGATTCATGATATGAGTTTTGGGTGATTGTTAGTTGTTTTGCTGGTTTGATGTTATATATCTTGTTTATTTAGATTGAATAACACAAAGGTTTTAACATTTTTTAGGTGAGTTTGGATTCGTTTCTTTAGTTGACTTTGTATTTTACTGTCTTACCGTATGAATGTCTATGTGCAGTTAATCAGTTATACGGTATTATATCTGTTGCAACTTATCTCCTAACCATCTTTTACGTTAAGGTAGTTTTTGTTTTTTTATATCTCTAGTATTGTTTGTCTATCTGCTACCTGTTTGTCTATCTGCTACCTGTTTGTCTATCTGCTATCTGTTTGGAGCCTGAGGTCTCACTGGAAGCAGTCTCTCTTTCTCACCCTCCGCCGACACTATTAATAGCCTTGCTATAGGTGGAATTTTAATGGGTACTGTTGTTGTTATTGGATTTAGAAGAACAAGAATTTGTTGGGTTTGGAGGTCTGTGTTGAACTGTCAAAGAAAGTTAAATCATTTCTAATCTGAACCAAATTATTGAGATATATACACCCTGTTTAAAAAAAAACTTTTTTCTACATGGAATCAAATAATTTAGATCAACAGGCCAAGGCATGCACTGACAGAAATTTTGTACCTTTTTGTAGTGTAAAGAAAGAAGAATAAAAGACTGTTATAGAAATTGTTATGGTTTACCCTAATTGAAAAATCTCGAATTCTCAACTTACCTCTGGGAATCTTTTTAATTATGTGAGTTTTATAAAAGATTCAATTATCATCTCATATAATGAAATCTGTAATGTTGTGTTTTTAGCAATCACACCTAAATTTTCTAGGATAAAATCACGAGATCCCGTATTCTACAGGACTAGAACCCACAACTCTTGGGTTGAGGAGTACACCATATTACCATCTGGATACCCCTTTCGGGACCAATAAAATATGTATGTATATGTTACAATATACGCATCCAAACATCATCACACATGGTCACATGGGTGTATATCATTACATGAAAAGATTTGATGCTTTCAAGGAATATCAACGTGTTGTGTTTGTGGTCCATCCGGGCGGTTGATTAATTTGGTCCAAGATGAGGATGGGCAACAACAGTAGACCACTATTTACCTGCTATTTTGTTCTTTTTCAGTTATGGTCCACAAAAGAGACTAATTTGACCTTATTTTATATCAGTTCCAAAAGAAAATTTGATCACGGGTCCCTTGATAATTTGTGGCATATGCTTATATAGTTTAGCTATCAATCATTTTCTTTACCAAAAGTTTAGCATCAAAAATAAAGTTTTCCCCTTTGATTCAATAATATGAAGCGTATCTTTCTTTTCAGAACACATATTCGATGGTAGACAGCGAAGTCAAATTAGTTATATCAGTTTTAACCTAAGTGTAGGTCTATTCGGGTGATTGATATTGACTAGTTATAAAAGTGGACTTGTCCATAATCTCCTAAGCACTTGTTATATTGGAAATTACATATAACTTTATATTATGGGATTGTTTTCTTTAGTATAATTAACTTTGTGGGTATCAGCTGAATTGCAGAAAAGATGGTGCAGTTCTCGTCTTTGTTTAGCGGATTGACGAAAAACATTTCGCCAAAAGCGGGAAGAAACGAAGGATTAACCTTGGAAGAGAAGCTACTGAAGCCTTGGCGAAAGAAGCAAGGAAAAACGGATTATTATTAACATCTCCTGGTAATGTTAGTGCCAAAGGGTCTAATAATTATGTTGCCGCCTATTCTAAGGGAGGAAATAAAGGAATTAACCAAGATTGCTTCATTGTATGGGAGGTAAATAATCTCATCAAGCCTATAATATTTGTTTTCTCTCTTTATAAAAAAAGATGGTAAATTTATTAAGTTCATGAATTTATATTAACCAGCGATGTAAAACATGTGCTGATATCTTTTTGGACATGTTACCGCTTTATCTGATGGTTACATAGGGCACCTTCTGCTTAACTAAACTTAATACTGATATAATGTTTATAAATACCTAGTTTATATTAATTTGAATGTTGATATGTTTGTAGGGATTTGGAGGGAAGGAAGATGTGATGTTTTGTGGAGTTTTTGATGGGCATGGACCCTGGGGGCATCTTGTGGGAAAAAGAGTAAAGAAAGTAATGCCTGCTTATTTGCTTCATTATTGGCAAGAAGCTATGGCTCAATGCTCAATCTTGATAGATGGGGAGTTGTTTAAAAATGCAAACTTTGATCAATTCGCAATGTGGAAGAAGTCTTTCTTGCAGGCTTGTTCTACTGTTGATTATGATCTTGAGCTTCACCCTGTAATTGATTCCTTTTACAGTGGTACTGCTGCATTGACTGTAATACGCGAGGTAATTGACAGTAAATTTGTATTTGATATTCTTATGGTCTTTCTAAATAAAGATTGAACTTTTTACATGATCATAATTCACAGGGGGATCTTTTGGTGTTAGCAAATGTTGGTGATTCTCGAGCTGTTTTAGGGACGACTTCAGATGATGGTAGCCTAGCAGCTGTTCAGCTTACTGTAGACTTCAAACCGAATGTACCTCGTATGCACTCTCACACGCAACCTCCTTATATGAAATTTGATCGTGTGTGTGTGTGTGTGTATATATATTCTTTCGCCGCTTACACTTTTACTCCTTGGTTTAGAGGAAACCGAGAGGATACATAAGTCAGGAGGGAGCGTGTGTGAATCCGATGATGAGCCAGGAGTGTCTAGGATTCGTGCTTCGAGTGATGAGACGCCCGAAGGACCAGGACCAGGGCTGGCACTTTCAAGAGCTTTTGGTGACTTTTTTGTTAAAGATTCCGGTCTTATTTCTGAGCCAGATGTGATACAAACAACCATAACCACACGCGATCGTTTTGTCATTTTGGCTACTGATGGGGTAAGATCTATATTCTTTAACTCTTACATCATACATGTCATGTGTTATAACATAAAACCTTTAGCATCAGTATCATTCAAATCACACGCTTTGTTTTAACTCTAAATTATCAGGTATGGGATGTTGTCTCAAATGAAAAGGCAGTGGAGATTGTTGCAGCCGAAAGGGAGGAGTCGGCGAAACGGGTGGTCGAGTATGCAGCCGCTCAGTGGAAACGTAAGCGGCCAGGATACGCAGCGGATGACATTTCAGTTGTGTGTATGTTTTTCCACAATCCATGATCATCTTGTTCATGAATGTTGGCATATGTTGAGCAATGTCTCATTGCTGTCATGTCTCCATATTGTATGTAGTTGTGATAATATCAACTAATCCTTTCTTGTAGTTTTCATAAGTGTTCTTATCTTTGTTATGTATAACATCAAGGCCCAATAATTATAGCCCAATATATAATAATTTATAGATATATGTCATTGGGATGATGTGAGTGTTGGTATGGTCTTGGCCTAGGTAAGGGGTTGCTACTTGATTATTGATACTTCTATTATTGCTAAAGAAGCTATTTATTTTTCCAAAACATATATAGTGGATCATAATAACTCCACCATAATCATCATTAGCCTAGGCTGAAGTGAAAAAAAAGCCGCTTCCGACCGGTATGATTTTGAAACTGGTTTGGCAAGAACGGTTAAGAAAGAACCTGAACCGTAGGGTTGAGATCAGTCTTTACTTTTTATAGGTTGAAACTGGTTAAACCCCAACTGAACATATTACACCCCGGTTCCAGTTTGGTTTTGGAATCAGTCATGGATCCAAACCCGAACCAGTTTGACCAAAACTTGATTTGTGCACCTCTAAGCGTAGGTAATCACTTCATCTTGTAATTTTGCTAGACGTAAAGGTGCACAAAACTGATTTTTGGGCTAAACCGGATCGGTTTAGTAACCAGTTTAGATCAGGTCAACTCTAGTCAAACCGGATTAGTTTTGAATCGGTTTTACTTAAATTGGCTCCCAAATTGGTTTTTGGATCCGGTTGTAGAACATGATCTCGTTCAAAAAAAAAAAAAAAACTCGGGTGGATTAGAAAGCGAAGAAGCGCCGGTGGGGCAACGTCCCTTTTAGTATCTACACCCGTCTTAAAAGTGTTTAATACGCTCAATAAATCGAGGAAAACAAAAATAAAATAACAAAAAGTTGGTCCAATCCGTAAACGCTATGTAGCGAAACCATCCAATCGTGAATTAATACTGTTCATATAGTTATGAAATGTATTAGATAAGGAATATTTGAAATATGTGTTCTTGTAAACAAATCATTTAAGAATATAATTCTTGACTAAGTTGTCATTACATAATATTAACAAATTTTTATTCCTTTTAATTGATCTTTCATCTTAGATTTGACTCGATAATCTTGTATGAATCTTCTAACTTGTATTGATATTATATCCTGTAATTATGTATAATGGTACACAACATTATAGTATTAATATGTGTATCATTATAATAAAATAAAAAAATATATTTATTTGTCAAATCAAAATTATACTTTTTAGGAAAATTATTTCAATTATGAGGCACTCTATGTCTCTATTATAAATATATTGTCTAAAATATTACATGAAACCACATACATCATAATTTGTTCACAATTCATTGATAAGATGTCACAACATTCCAATATTAATACATACTTGAAAACATGCAAATTGACCAAAACAAACACTCACATAAACCATATTTGTTGACCACATTAGACATAAGCATTAGGGTTTTCTAAGAGAAATGCTTCAATGGCCTTAAATACACCAAAAGCTTTATCTTTTCCCTCTTTGACATCCTCTTCTTTGATCACAAAACCTTCTTTGATGTGATACTTGGTTGTGTTGGTGCCAATGCACCCTCCTTCTGGGCTCGAATCGAACTTCATTTCAAATGAAATCGACTCAATCTTCTCTGTGGCCTCCTCACCACCTTCGATCAATGTATATGCATATACCATCTTCTCCTCGTCTAATGCATCAACTTTGTGTTTCACGTATGTTGCTTGACCGTCTGCATTTCAAATGAAGGATGTCAGAAGAAGAATCAGAGTCATCGATGATTCGTTTAGTTACGAAGCTTATTAATAGAAATACATGCATTTAGAGTTTTGTCTAATTAGAATGGAACATATTTAGGGTTTTGTCTAATTAGATACTTAATATTTTGGAACTTGGATGGGGTAACTTTAAAACACTGATACAAACATGACTATTTGCGATTGTCAAAACTTTCGTTAAACAGTCGCCAATGTCATTATATGATTGATTTACGACCGGTTTCATTGATCATCTAGATCCTCATCGAGACTATTTCTCACAGAAAAGTTTAAGGATCGGTTTTTAATCATACAATCTATTTATTCTTTAACTTGTTTAAAATTGTGTGTGATTGATTTTGCGACCAACTTACTTTTTTTATTTTTTAAAAAGTTTTCTTGACTATTTTTTACCAAATTATTTTTGTTTTATTTTTTTTATCATTTTAAACTCATCAATTGTTTGTTTTTTTTTTTTTGTTTTATTTTTTCATCATTTTTACCTTTTTTTAATATCTTATTTAAACTCATTATAGTAGTATTAGTATAACATCATAAGTTTTCTCATGTTGTGACTTAGTGAATATTAAAAATTTGCAAATGCATGTATGAATGAAGGAATGAAACTTAGCCTTGGGCAAAGTTGATCTGCTTGATGCTTCCGGGACCTCCGTCGCCTTCAATGGTGTCGATACTTTTAATCCCGAGGGGCGTGACCTTCGGATAGAGGTTATGGGCGTCGATGATCAAGGCTTTAAACAGTCTTGGTGCTTGAACGGGGCTCGTGAACTCGTCGGTGAAAGTGGTCACATTCACACCCATGGCTACTTGATTTTGTACGGTTTTAATTAGCTGATGGAAACGAATGAAGAACTTGAAACATGTTATATAGAGTGAGTAACCATGGTACTTATTCGTTTTCTATTATTATTATTTTATCCACTTTTTTAAAAAAAATCACGAAATAATACAACTTGTTGCTATAAATGGCTGAAAAATATGGTTGAGTATTATGAACAAAAATAAATAGAGAATTATGAACATGTGGTTTGCATCAATTTCTCTATTAATTCTCAACAACTATGAGAAACTTCCATCATCCATATCTATTTCATTATTTTCTATAATTTAGAAGATTATCTTTTCTTTAATAGTTGTCATTCATAGATATGATACAAACAAATGCTATCTTTTTTTAGGTTTTGATATTCTCGTGAAGTTGGATATCTATAAAATTATGTGAAGTTGTAAATGCTTTGAAATTGAATAATTTCGTTCGTACACGTGTAATGATTCTCATAAAGAGATCAAGAACGAATATAAAGCCTGTCAAGTATTTCTCGTATATAGGAGTTGAAATGTGCAACGAATTATCACAAATGTTCATGAAATGACATAACTATTAGCCGCTATAAAACAAACAAACAAACATACCCAGTATTTTCCATTCAAAAGCAGGGTCTGGGAGGTGTAGGTGTTAGCTAGTTTTTCCTCTATCTAAAGAGATAGAGAGACCGCTTCCAAAGAGACCCCGATTCAAGGACGATAGCAAACAAATAAATTATATAACATACAACACATAGGTATGTATCACATAAAAATTTTGAATAAGCATAGACAATATTCTTAACTATTAGCGGCTATCTCCGCCGTAATCGATGATAGAAGCGACTTGCGTGGTAAATTGGGTACTATTTAAGGTAGATTTGTCAAATTCAAAGAATGGTCACAAAACAGTTGATAATATTTGAGGTCAAAATATTAGTCGTTAAAAACAGTTGCAAAATTTTTGTTGTTGTAATTTAGATTTGTCAAAGACGGTTTTCTTTTTACCGATTTCAGGTCCAAATCCACCCCAAAAATTATTTGTGATCAAAATTATGATTGTAATATTCGGTTTTCTAGTATAAATCATCGGTAAATATTAATGAAAATTTTCCCTAGCTCATGTCTTTTAGTTATACCGATATAACTCATGCCTTGTGAGTCACTGAGCGTAAAAGAAAAGAAAAGAAAGGAAGTGAAAAGAAACTCAAGAGAGAAAAGAAATAAAGAGAAATAGAATTGAGGAGAGAAAGAAAAGAAAAGTAAAGTAAAAACTTAGACAAAATTACAGTAAACGTCCTTTATGTTTATCAACTCTTGCAGATATCGTCCTTTATCTTTAAAACGCTCACATACTGTCCTTTATGTATAGAAAACGTTGCCCGTTACGTCCTTTATTCAAACGCCCGTTAGTTTTTTGGTTAAGTCGCATCACGTGCTTAGCACACGAGGGCAAAATAGTCTTTTCGTCACCCATACATGGTTTCCCCCTTTATGTATAGAAAACCTTATCTGATTATCGATGGATTCGAAATTGGGGGAAACCAGTAACAAGCTTGTTCGACCATGGATGTCCGGAAACCTCATCGAGTTTAAGTATGTCGCAAGAATCTTCGATTGACTGTGAATCCAGTCACATAATGTTCAATCGTGCTTCGAACAAGGTTTATTGCTATTGTGGAAAAGAAGCTTTGGTTCGAACATCACGAACATCACGAAATCCCGGTCGTCGGTTCTTTACATGTCCAGCGAATAAGGTATGTTCATCCCTTAATACTCATGAGGATACATGATCTATGTCTCAAGAAACCTTATTTTTCTCTTAATTTTGAATTAGGGTTCACAATGTGGGTTCTTTCTATGGTGTGAGCCTGAGACCTGTAAAAGATGCATAGAGGCTATACCAGATCTTATTAGGTCAAAAGAGGAGGTAGAAGGTCAACTGAAAGCAAGTGAAGAACATTCAAAGAGACTCAGAAGGTGGCTGATTTGGAGTTGGGTTTTTTTTGTGTTTGTTGGATGTTTGAAATTGATGTAATGGTGATTGAAGTTGATTATGTAATATGTTTTGTCATGTTGAATGGAATGAAATTATCCTACTTTGTTTTCACATATCTTGTTAAAAATTTCAGATTGTGCACTTGGGTTTGGTTGTAATGTTGAATGAATGCTATTATCTTTGGTTGGTTTGTGCATTTAATTATGCAGTTTATTTGCTTTCAATGAAGCACAACAGTTTGACATTAGCATACATAAGCACAACAGTTTGTGCAGGTTGTTTGGTTTGTGCAGACATATTGCACATCAGTTTGTGCAGAGTTGTGCAGGTTGGTTTGTGCAGACTTATTGCACATGGTTGACAATTGGGTTTGGTTTGTGAAAATGCAATTGGGTTTGGTTTGTGAAAATATGCACATGAATGCAATTGAAATGCAATTGGGTTTGGTTTGTGAAAATGTGCAGCCCTTAGGCATACATCTGCACACATTGCATGCATACATTGCATACATTGCAATTGGGTTTGGTTTGTGCATACATTGCAATTGGGTTTGGTTGTTATGTTGCATACATGCATACATTGAAAATGTGCAGCCCTTAGCCCTTAGGCATACATCTGCATACATTGCATGCATACTGCAGCATACTGCAGCTGATGCATACATCTGCATACATCTGCATACATTGCATGCATACTGCAGCATACTGCAGCTGATGCATACATCTGCATACATCTGCATACATTGCATCTGATGCATAAGGGCAGCTAATACCATAACAAACACAAGTCATACTGCACTGGATGCATACTGCACAAGTTAATATTCCAAGTAATATTCCAAAACACAAGTACCATCTGATATATAACATTCAAACATCCAAGTAATATTCCAAAACACAGCATACATTGCATAACAAACACAAGTTAAGGGCTGCAGCTATCATTGCTGCACCTCATAAAATTCAAACATCCAAAACACAGCATACATAGCTTCAAAACACAAGTTCTAAATTAGACTAAAGATTCAAAACAAACATGTAAACTACCAAATTGGACCTCGAGCTTCATCCAAGTAATAGTCCAAACCCCTTAATTCTGTGATTGGCCTTTGCAAGTTCTACTATTGTGCCCCTGATTCTTACACTTTCCACACCTAATAGTACTATTTTTCTTGGAAAGTCGTCCACCTCGTGTCAAGTCTTCAACAATAGACTTCTTTCTTTTCTTTTTAGGTCTTCCCACAGGTGTGTGATGTGTTGGTGGGGTGATTGTGGTTGGTAGTTGTGTTCTTTCCCACAAGTGCATTCCATTAATGGGAAATATCTTGAAACTATAGACATTCTTCCAAGTCTCCAATGTGTACACCGGATGCACCCAACTTTCTGGAATGCCAACTTGTTGACCAAAGCTTGCCATATTCCATAATGTTGCAACTGCGTGTTTACAAGGCATCCCAGTAAGTTCCCATCTCCTACAGGTGCATGTCTTACGAGAGATGTCAACCACACACTGATCATGAAATGGTCCAGCTACTTGAAACTGCTCACCCCCATTCCAAGTAACATTGTACTTTATAGCATCCTTCTTGATGTTTTCAAATAACTTTCGTGCAGCGGGTGTTAGTGGACCATCAGTTTTATCAATCACTTGTAGTACATTGACAATTCTTCTCATCAAATACTCCTAATGTACTCTAATGCAGTGATGATTGGCTTATCTCGACCATCCAGTAATTTAGAGTTGAATATTTCACACATGTTATTTATCAGCACATCAGAAAGTGCTCTTCCTGTTAAAATCAATAGCATAATTAGTAAACGGTTTAGGGTTGATCTTTGATAACCATAAATCAATTACATAATAATGAAGCAACAATACATACCTGAAAATTGAGATCTGGACCACTGTTTAGGGTTGATCTTTGATAACCATAAATGTGCTTCTGAATTAGTTTTTTTCAACTCATCCATGCTTCTTTCAAATTGTACAACAGTTGTACATGTTGCAAGCTTCCATAATATGTCTTTATATGCCTTACCCTTGAAATAAAGCTTCATATTCTCATGAATATGCCTCACACAAAACCTATGCTCAGCTCTTGGAAATACAGTCGAAATGGCTTGACATAGACCCTAAGTTAACATAAACCAGATTACACATAATATATAAATTAGCTAAAAGATATGTAACATGCATAAAGTAAAGTTTTACCTTTTGCCTATCAGATATGAAAGTGAAGTTTGAATTGATGTCAAGATTCAAGTCATCCCTAAGATACTCTAAAAACCACTTCCATGAATCTATGTTTTCTGTTTCAACAATAGCATATGCAAGCGGGTATATACCATTATTAGGGTCTACCCCAACAGCTGTTAGAACTTGACCCGGATATGGTCCCTTCATGAAAGCACCATCAAGCCCAAGCAAGTCTCTACCAATAGCTTTGAACCCCTCTTTAAGTGGACCTAAGCATATGTATATTCTCTTGAATTTTCTACTTGTACATGCTGGATCTGGGGGTACTTCAACATCTAACTTCACAGTAGTCCCAGGGTTTCTCCTCACGAGTTCCCCAACATAATCTCTAAGCAATCCATATTGTGAGTTGAAATCCCCATGAAGTTGTTGTACAGCTTTGGATTTGGCCCTATAAGCTTGCATCCTTGAAACTTCAACTTCAAATTTCCTCTGATATTGTTCTTGAACTGCTTTCACAGGGATGGAAGGATTTTCCTCAATTTGATCCATCAAGTGTTTGGATATAAAAGTGGATGTACAGGCAGCTATCTTTCTAGTTTGAAGACATTTATGTGTAGAAATATATGTCTTCACCATCCATGTGTCTGAGATTTCATCTTTTGATACTAACAAAGTCCAAGGGCATAAAAACTTGTTAGGGTTTGTCTTTTTGCCCCTACCTCCTTTATTTTTTTTAGTTTCAGGCCCTCCATCTTTCATAGATGTTTTAGATCCATTTGTTTGTATTTCACTTTCCTTGCCAAACTCACTTTCTCCTGTTTCTAAGTCTCCTGCGCATAGTACCCTCACCCGAATATTATCATCCTTAACCACCTTTAATTGCCTTCTACTTTCAACCGTATGTTGCTTTAAAAAGTCTTTTACCCCACTCTTATTATCAAACATTTTCCCCACAAATAAACTTTTATCATCACCACTACCCTTTTAAATATATTTCAATCTCTTTTTTCTTATACTCCCAATGTTTTCATCAGACTCACACCCACTCCCACTATCAAATTCATCATTGTTTATTACCTCCAACACATCAACTTCATTTACATCACCATCTACTTCATCTTCAACATCCACATTTAACTTGTAGGACAACATGTCAGCTTCTATGTCATCTAACTCATCATCTACATCAAATTCACTTTCATTATCATTGAATTCTTTATTTTGATTGAATTCCACAAAAACATCATATTCTCTAACACCCTTTGACACATGATCTGTGAGTTTTGCAATATCTTCCTCATTATTCAACTCACAATTCCAGTTTCAAAATCACCCCAGGTAATAGCCATAAGTAGTTTGTTGAATCAAAACCTATCTCTTTTCGAATCTCTTCCAATTCTTCCATACAAAATGTATTTTTATCACAGAAATCGACCACAATTAAATGGCCATTTTCATACCGTCGATCTGGGAAATCGGTGAAATAACCACCGTGATTGATCTTCAGTGTGAATAGCTCTGGATACGTACCTGCGTTTACAAACCCGAATTAAACCTCACTCGAACAGTTAGTAAAGAACGAAGACAAGAAAGATACCGTATATTTCATCAAGATTGTATGCATCTTCTTCACTACGGACATGAAATGTTCCCATTATTCAAAAGGGATGGCTTTGGATCGATGGTAAAGAACGAAGACAAGAAAGGGATCGATGGCTTTGGATCGATGGTAAAGAACAGCAGGTAGGGTATTTTTTTTAAAAGGGAAACCATGTATGGGTGATGAAAAGACCATTTTGCCCTCGTGTGCTAAACACGTGATGCGACTTAACCCAAAAAACTAACGGGCGTTTGTATAAAGGACGTAACGGGCAACGTTTTCTATACATAAAGGACAGTATGTGAGCGTTTTAAAGATAAAGGACGATATCTGCAAGAGTTGATAAACATAAAGGACGTTTACTGTATTTTGTCAAAAACTTATTATAATTTTGTACTCTAGAATTTGAAGAGAATGAAAATAAAGTAAAGATTTTATGTGTTTTCTTTCTTTTCTTATTATTCCTTTTATTTTGAAAGAAAAGTTCGGAGAGAAAGATTATATTAAAAAATTTTCTTTCAACTTTTATATTTTAAAAAACTCAAAACACAAAGTTTTTTTTTTTTACTTTCATTTCTCTACTTAGGAAAAACTTAAAAATGTTATTTTTTTACTTTTTATTAATGCTATTGTAGAATTAATTTTAGGCCCTGCACAGTTTATCAAGAACCTCTTAAACCCTTATCATTCCTAACCCAATTCAAATTAGAAACAAAATTGAAATTGTTAATAGCAGTAAGTCGTTTTGTTTAATATTTTTTAAGGTTCCTCTAAATATGTATACTCCGAGTAAGCTCTTCGATTCTCACGATTCAATTTTTAGTTACAGTTGTTCGGTCTATATTTGTATATATGTTCAAATTCAATCATTATTACCTTATTACTGTTAGTGATTGAAAGGTTAGGAAGCTTTGTGCATGAGCCAATCCGCACTTTTCAGTCGAGACTTACGAGGTTGGACCCTTTAACACCCTTAAACGTATGTGCGGTTAAAAAATGTATTGTTGTGGTTTGATTGTCTGTATTATTACATAAAGTCGTGTCATTATCTTGGGAGTTTGCTACACATTTATGTTGTTTTTTTACCCAACATGTACCGGCCTAACCCATCACAACCTGACCCGATTCTTAGTCCATTTTTAGCCTCCGGTGATTAAAAATCTTGGATCCGTCACTAGTTTTTGATATATCTATCACTATAAAATATTTGATTTAGGTGACAATAAAAGAGAAAAAATTATTTTGACTCGCCATAAGGGCGCGGTTTGGAAATGCTAGTAGGCAGGACGGGATGGAGACTTTGTCATGAACAGTAAGGTGGAATGTGATGTACGATGGAATGGGCACAATGTACTCTCGAAGATTCAAGTCCCACTTATGATGAATAAATGTAATTAATCGTGATGTAGAATTAAAGTATATTAGATGGATCTCTGAGTTCTCATTCTAAAAAAAAAACTTAATGTTCTATTCTTACACATAATTATCCATTACCAGTTTAAAGTAGATACATAAGCTAAAACTGTAATTTGTTCTTCTAAAAATGGGCCGATTTGGCCCATTTATTTGCTCATGCAAATTGCAACAATTGTGGTTGGGCTATTCCAATGATCATAATCATCAATTTATCATATTGGCATATTGCTTTGTTTGTGAAAATAGAGTTTGATACAACTTATTTTGTCTTATTCTTTTAGGTTCTTATAATAATGACTTTTTTCATCCATGCGGCGGAGACATAAGATGTTATTCGTGTAGTTCAGAACACATTTCTGAACTTCATTACGCGTGTTGTGATGATGACACACGTGTTTAAATACATAAAATAAATGTTATTGCGTTTTGGTATAGAGATTAAATCATAAATAAAAAATAGTAGTATGCGAGAAAACTGAAAAGTAAAATAAAAAAATACATTGAAAGTGAGACTAAAGTTTGTAGTTGTAAAAACGACGATTACCAAACACAAATTCGATATTTTTACCCGCACGTTGCGGCATAATTATCTAAGGAAATAAATATAAACAAAAAATATATATAAGGAAAGTATTGAAAAAAAACGTTAGAAAAAATTAATGGGTGCAAGGTTATAACCCACGACCATTATTGTCTATACTTGAAATGAAAATACAAAAGCATTAAAATACCGTATATATATATATAACTAACTTTAGTTACCCGTATATTACACGGGAGGTGGAGAGTTAATTATTAAAATAACATAAAAAATAAATAAAACTAAATGTATTATACGGGTTGAAAAAATAAAATTGATTAGTTGTTGATTGTGATTTATATAATACTAACTTTAGTAAACTCGTGTATTATACGAGTTAAAATATAAAATATTAATTATGATAAAAGTCTATGAAGTATAAATGATATTTTAAAATAAGTTATTATTAAAATTAATATGAGTAATAATAATAAGTAATAATTTTAATTTTTATTTCCAAAAAAAATTAACCATTTTTTTCAAACAACTGTATTAAAAATATAATTTTTAAAAGTCTCTTATTATAACTCCTGATTTTAACTATTTTTAGTTTATTAAGAAGTTTACTTTTTATAAACATCAATTTTAAGATATTTTATATTTTTAAAAATGTTTGATGTTTAGAAAAACTCTTATTTTATAAAAAATTAGTTTCTAAAATAGTATTAATAAAAAGACATCTTTTCTTAATTTATTAAGAAATATTTTAATCTTAAAAAGAATTAAAATAATTTAATATTTAATTTAGGTAACTATTTAAGAGTAGAGAGATGCGGTAAAAACAAATTTAGGGGACATAGAAATGTGAAAAGTGTCCTCTCAAGTTACTCTTTTATTATTATACTAGCTTTAGTAAACCCGTGCATTACACGGGTTGAATAAATAAAATATTAATATAATAAAATTTATTAATTATAAAATGATATTTTAAGATATGATATAATTGATATTACGTATAAAAAATGACTATAACTAATAAAACAGTGATATCAACTTTTTAAAATTTAGTTTTAAAATTTTTTCTAAAAAAATAAACATTTTATTTTAAAATAAACCGTATAAAAATGCTATTTTCAAACATTTTCTTATTATATCTCCCAAATTAATTATTTTGGTTTTAAAAATTAATTTTTTAAAATACCACTTTTAAAATATTTTGTATTTTTAAAAATGTTTTATGCGTTATAAATTTTATTATTTTATATTAAAATTATTTATTTAGAAATAACATTAATAAAGAGATATTTTTTTTAATTTATTAAATGTAAAAAATATTAAATAATATTATTAATAATTAAGGTAATTATTTAAGATGAGAGAGAGACGTGAAAAGTTTTGTGAGAGTGATTGTGATGCTGCTAAGTGACATTTCAAGTTACTCTTTTATTATAGTAGTAAGATATAGATTAACGTTAGAACCCACCGGCACTTGCAAGTCGGTTATATATAATAGTATAATTAAAGCTTGATAAATAACTAAGGGAACCTCACAGAAATTTTGTTTTTTTATATTAGACTGTATGTTTATTTAATTATTATATAATTTAATTACTTAAGTACGGATTTTAGTTATTAAAACACCGTTAACTTCTTAGGAGTATTTTAAATTTTAATCGCAATATTATAATATTATATTTGGCTGGATAATGTATTATTTAAGAGCAAAAGGACAGAAAAACACATCTTACCTATTTATAAAAGACTATATTAATTTATTTACAACGTAGTTTAATTTTTAAAAAAAGGTAAAATCTTTAGACATGGTGGGGCATAATCAAAACCAATCTTATCGTGAATATAAAATAATAGCATTCCTCATGAAAGTCACAAAGGACACAAAGTTGTGGATATAAATATATAACAAACAATTAAATTTGTTAGAAGAATAATGTATTTATCTGTGTAAAAAAATATTATTTGAATCATCTAAATGGCTCACTCCAACCACTTTGAAGCACAATAGATCGATCGCATTATAGATATCAATGGATAAGATTTGACCCAATAGTCTACAACCCATGACCCGGATCCACCCATTTGGTGTAAGGGAGGGGGAATCCATATGCCTTCTTCGTGCACTTAAGCTCTGGTACCAAAAAAGAGGGGTAGTGTTCCAGCCATCTCGAGCCCTCTAACCCTTTTCGGTACCAACTAGCTCTTCGACAATTTATCCGCCCATAGTTTCTACAACTCAAAAACCCACAAAAATAGTTGGCACCGTAGGTGAGGGGGTGGTAGTCCCGCCATCATCAATCGGTCCTAACCCAAAAACCCTCCCTATTCCCACTCCCTTGGACCTTATCTTATACCTATCCATTCACTCACGTAACACCACACCATCTACAGATGTGAGTCTTTTCCAGTTGACGTGAAAAAATAAATAAATATTCAAAACGAATCGAAACTTAGTCAAGGATTTAAGCAAATTTTGGGCCTCCAATCTAATTCAATTTGTGAATTTAAACTAATTAGAACCGAATATTTGAATTTAGAGTAAATTGTCATTTTCGTCCCTGTGGTTTGGTGAAAATTGCCACTTTAATCTAATAGTTTGTTTTTTCGCATCTGGGTCCCTGTGGTTTACAAATCTTGTCATATTCATCTAGTCCGTTAACTCCATCCAAAATTTCCGTTAAATGAGGGGTATATTGGTCATTTTACATATATGTTTTTATTTTTCTTTAAACCTGATTTAATATATACTCTTCAAATACATTGCTATTTTAGTCTTGTGGTTTGAGCGTATTTGCTAATTTAGTCCAAAAATAACCACCACACCACTACCCGTCACAAGAACCACCGAACCACCACCAGTCCACCACCGCCCCATCACAAAGCCACCAACACCACACCAGAGCGCCCACCACCACCACGCACATTGGATCGTCGCTACCATGTAAACCCTAAAATCGACAATCAATATTGGACTTGTAACATACTACTTCGAAAATGCATGTCAAACCCTACTAATACCTCTACAATACTCGTTTTAAGGGTTCCATATACGTTTTCGAAGGGGTTTGTTATAAGTTTGAGATTAACGGTTTGTTTCTAGGGTCTACATGGTGGTGGTGATCTAGTGTGTGATGGCGGAGATCTAATGTGTGGTGGGGAGATCTAATGTGTGGTGGTGGTGCCCGTCTGGTGTGGTGTTGGTGGTTTTATGATAGGGTGGTGGTTAGGCCCGTCGATTTTATCCGTACCCGATTAACCCGCCCGACCCAATCTTACCCGTACCCGAAGAAACCCGATCCGAACAACCCGTTACCCGAACAACCCAAAAACCGATTAAACCGATTCTTATTCGGGTCGGGTTTCGGATAAACTTTCAAACCTCAAAAACCCGAATAACCCGAACCGATTAACCTGAAATCCGAATAACCCGATCAACTCATATTATAATTAAGCAAATTATATATATACACTTGTTTAGATTGTTCAAATTAATCAAATTGTTTGTATATAAATATATATTTAAGCACATTTTATAAATTATAGAAGTAAACTTATTTTAAATCCACTAATTTTATAAGATTTCAAATGAAAACTCACTAAAATCTATTAAATTAAATCTATCGTTTAATATCCGAAACCCGACCAGAACAACCCGTTACCGAACAACCCGAAACCGATTAAACCGATTGTTATTCGGGTCGGGTTTCGGGTAGACTTTCAATGTTGAAAAACCCGAATAACCCGAACCGATTAACGCGAAACCCGATTAACTAACCCGATCAACACCCCTAGTGGTGGTGATGATTTGGTGAATCTGATGGAGTGGTGGTGGTTTTGCGGCGTGGTGGTGGTGTGGTGTGTAAATACGAGGTCTAACTCTAGATGGTTCCGGTCTTGTTGAACTTCTATTTATCGATGCTCTCTGAAGCTTCACACCTACGCACAATGAAAACAACACTAGTTAAGGCGTTCCAAGGGGGAAATATCCCTGGAACGAACCTCCGGCGTGAGAGTAAGTATTGGTTGAATGAAAATATGTGATAGGGATAATTAAGGGGGAGCTTTTGTGTGTATTCTTTTGTGAGGATCTCGATCCTCCTTACCTGGTATTTATAGTGTTTGCCTGCTGCAATCGTGTGCTGATTTACAGGGATTATTCCCCGACAAATCCATTACTTTTTATATTCTCCGACCGTTACTGAATTATCGGTTATGATTGGGATGATTCCGATGTAATTAAATGTGGGGCACATGTCCTGCTGGCTTACCCGTTCCGCCCACATGGGTCGGGCTTTCGGGTTCGGGTACCCGGTCTTGTGTGGGTTATTTGTACCCTACATCTACATGGTGGTTCCATCACGGTGGTGGTGATATGGTGTTTTATGCCAAGTTGGTGGGATTTTTGCACTGAATTGGCAGACATGTCCAAACCACAGGGACTAAAATAGCAATTTATTTAAAGGGAATATATTAAATGGGTTTAAAAAATAGAAAAATAAAACATATATGTAAAATGACAAATATACCCTTCATTTAACGGAGAATGTTGGATGGAGTTAACGAACTGGATGAATATGACAAGATTTGTAAACCACAGGGACCCAGATGCAAAAAATAAACTATTGGATGAAAGTGGCAATTTTCACCAAACCACGGGACGAAAATGGCAATTTACTCTTGAATTTATTATACAAGTTTATAGTTAAAAAAATGCATGCATTTTTAGTATATCATATTATTTATTTATTTATTGTTCTCTCATAATTTATGTAGTTTAATCAACTTGAATTCAAATACGATTTCAGTTTTAAAAATGTATAAGTTCAAATAACCCATACAACCAAATAACCGAACCCCATGAAGTGAACCTCGCCTAATTTATTGAATCGTTTAAGACAAAGTAAATTGCTACTTTAGTCTGTTTCGGAGTCTAAGGTGGTATTTGTTTTTTTTAAAGGCTTTCCTGATCTCTTTTATCTGCGTCGCGTAGACATTTAGGTCTGTATGGTATTCGTTTTTTTGAAAGATCTTTCATTAAAAAAGTCTTCCAAACCTTTTATTTGTGTAGACATTATCTTCCTACTTATCAAATTTGCAAACCTCTTCTTCACCCCTCAAACCCTAAACACAACTCCACCTTCAGTTCCTTTCCTCTATAAACACAACTTAACCTCCACACACCCTCTCCCCGCCTACTACCACCTCCTACCCTCACCTTTAGCAGATCCATCAGTCCTCACCTCTATCATACACCACCACCTCCCTCCGTAGATCTGTCGCCCTCATTGCCTCTGCTATCGTTGCTCTATCAAATAGACTTCTTCTTGTAGACTGCAATAGTTAAAATTTAGTTTATTTTAGCACTCTAAAGAAGCTAAAAAACCAAACAGTTTTTTTGTAGACTGCAGAGGTTTGGTCCACTTCTTCTTCTATAGATGTACGCAGATGTGGTTCGCAGTCTGTAGATATTTAACACTGAAAAAATAAATGTACCTAACTCTTTGGCATACATTTTAGGTTTGACAAACTGAGTTTGATGGTTAAGCTAACGGTTATATTGTGGAATAAACTGCAAAAGCGTAACCTGTCGAGCTTATACGTGTAACTTTTTAATATTTAAAATACGTAGCTAGGATGTAATATTATCAGCACATCAATTTATAGATGTAACCAGCTCATCAATCTTAAAAAAACTAAAGAGTTGTTTGTCAACCTTGTGTTGAGTCATTAAAAATCCTAATTGATTAAGAGGTAACATCATAATAATTCAAACATATTTATAAAAGTTACTTACTAAAAGAAGAACCATTAAAATATGACTTTTAAATGAACCAAACATGTTATATCTCTAACTCAAGTCTACCAAATAGCTCCTAAATCATATATGAAAAAAAAACAAATAACATAAATCATCAAAACATCGGACCATGCGTTTTTTGACAGTTTGGTTGGCCTAGTCAACCCAAACATTCAATTTGTCACTTCTCAAAACCACATATACTCATCGGTCTACAAAATTTCGTTATTCTCTCTTCACCAGACCATATACACTTATGTTTAATTTGACATATAAACAAAGATCAATTATAGTGATATAAAACATGTGTTATGGAAATGTGCTTTAGTTATATACAAATGAAATGCAAATAAGGGGAGATCATGAGTTCAAGTATCACTTTGAGTAAAATGCTTTGAATTGACAGGAGATTTTCTCAACAATAAGGGGACGTTTGGTATGCGGGAATTCAATGGAATTCAATGGAATTGGAATCTGAATTCCATTGGTCATTGTGTTTGGTTGGTAGGAATTCGTTGGAATTGGAATTTGAATTCCATTCTTCACGTGTTTGGTTGAAAAAGGAATTGGAATTAGAATTGGAATTAATTCCCTCAAATTCCTTCAAATAAAAGATTTCAAAATCCTTCCAAATATTGAAGGATTTCAAATTCCACCGACTCTTGCCTCCACCACTAACCGCCATCTACCACCCGCTCACCGCCGACCGACACTACCGACGACCCTGACCGCCGACCGCCGACGCCCCCCGCCAACCCTAACCCCCGCCGCCCCTAACCGCCGACCGCCGCCTACCACCCCGCCCACCGCCAACCGACTGTGACGCCCCCGATCGCCGACGCCGCTGCCCGCCCCAGATCACTGACCACGGTCGTCGTCCGCCGACCGCCGCCGTCCGTCACCGTCTGTCACCGGCCGCCGCCGACCGCCGTCGTCCGCCACCGACCACCGACCCCGACCCCGCCGACCCAACCCCGCCGACCCCGAGCACCGCTGACCCCAATTGCCGTCACCGCCGCCCACTGACCGCCACCGACGCCGACCATCACCACCCCTAATCGTTGATTGTCACCGACCGTCGTTGCTGAACCTTGTCTCGACGACGGGCGTTATCGGTTGGTGGCGGTCGATCGGCGGCGGTGGTCGGTTTTCGGCAACGGGCGCGGTTGTGGTCGCGGTCGATTGTCGACGGTGACGGCGGCGGCGGTCGGTGGTATGTAGCGGCGATGATCGGTGGTCATTGAGGTGGTGGCGGTTTGCAACGGGTGATAAATTGTCACACCCCAACCTTGACGGCGGAATCGTCGAGGCGTGAGAGTTACGATTGTTCACAGCCACATAACGCTATTGCCTGAAACATGTTAAAAATAAAAGGTCAACATATTGTTGGTGAGCATTCTATAGTTTTTCATACATAAGTATATAAAAGATGGCAATTCATGTTGTAAATTAGAGAACAAGGTAACTAGGGATGTAAGACAGAATGCACAATCAAACCTTGACAATGTTTTACAAGTATCAAACGACGTTAATATTCTATTAACGTTAAAAGTATATACGATTAGCTAAGTGTACTTGGATCAACCAAGCAGGCTTGTCAGGCCCATAGATCTATGACGTCGCCAGGCTAGCAATAGTAATGATTGTACATATATTCGACATTACATGGTAGCTACAAGATTCAACTAATCACAACACACAAGCAAATTGCCATAAGTTTACAAGAATCAAACGTGTTTACAAGTGTAACGTTTATACGGTAACATGTTTCACCCAAAAGTGTGTGAAATAATAAAATGGGTATAGAAATACTCACTTGGTGATAGTATATGATGGAGGATTAATAAGAAGTGTAATAATCGTCGTTTCAGCGTAGTCCTTCACGAGATACCTAAGAATATATAATATATATATATATATATATATATATATATATAATATATATATATATATATATATATATATTGACGAGATTTAAGTTGGTTAATATTAATGTTTACGTTTTTAACGAGAAACTAGGGTCTTTGATGGAATTTGGGATTAGTTATCAAGATCGTATATATATATTTTATACAATAAAAGAAAGATTAATTAATCCATTTTATAAAAAAATATTAAATTTTTATAAAATGATTAAATTTATAAAATGTAAATAACATTTCATAACTGACATAAATAAATCTATAATTAAGGTAACGTAATGACAAATAATAACGTAGTAATTTTGACTATTTAAAGTTTATTTTGGTAAAAATAAACTAATTATAATATTTGTTATTTGATATTTTATATATAAAATTAAGTGTTTCAAAGAAATAATTTTACAAAAATTTGTTTGATAACTTTAAAAAATCAGAGTTTATAAAATTAATTTTTTATAATTTTTAGGAATTTTTTATAATTTTTTTTAAAGCTTAAAAAGGCATTTTAAAAATATAAGGGGGTGCCCGGGGTCGAACCCGGGACCTCCTGTTTAACATCACACGTACCAAACCAGTGAACCGAGGGCCTCAGCCGCGTAATGGATCCATTTAAAATTCTTTTAAACACACTTTTAGAAACTCCCCCAAATCCACGAAACCCTAGTTTCCATTTCGATCTAATTGGCATGAATTCGAAGTTGTTAATTCAATCAACCATGGGGCTTTTGTTCCCCATGGTTAGACGCTTCTGTATATGTATTCAATTTACCTTTTCGATGTCCGATTGGGGTATTTACTTCGAAGAACACTCGCGGCTGGTACAATGATCGAACGAGGGTGAATCGTGGATGATAATCTAATGATTCAGTGTGAAGCTTCGATTGGTGTACTGGACCAAAGCCCCTTGTCAATTTCGAATTAAATCGGCTGGGGGATGGGTTTCGACTGGGTTGCAGGTTCACGATGAAGACGATGATCGAATTCGATGTATAGGTGTGTGTTTGTTCAAATTGATATTACAGAAAGTTTGTGTGGGGTAAATGATCGTTTGCCCTCTATTTATAGTGTGTAATTCGATGCAAAACGCTCCATTCGATTTGATTTTTGAATGGGTTAAGCGGGTTCGAATTAAACCGCCTATTTGAGTTCAATTTTCGAATTCTATGGGTCCATAGGTTCGAATCCTTGTCTCGAGGCTGTCGGGACCTTTAATTTGAATGAAAAACCGCTCGATTTTGAGCGTTTGAAGCTCGCCGGAGCTCGGCCGGCGGTGGCCGGAATTCGGGCCGGAAAAACGAGGGTGGCGGGGGTGATTTTGAAAATTTTAAAATTACACTATGGTCCCTGCGGTTTCATCTTTGACAATTATGTTAGAAACTTTCATTTTAAGTTTCAAAAATTACAAAATAACCCTGAACTTTATTATTATTATTATATTATTATATTATTATTATTATTATTATTATTGTTATTATATTATTATTATTATTATTATTTATTATTATTAAGATTATTATTATCATAACATTATTATTATTATTATTATTATTATTATTATTATTATTATTATTATTATTATTATTATTATCATTATTATTATTATTTTATTATTATTTATTATGAACTAAACGTCGCAAAATACGAGATGTTACAGTCTCCCCTACTTTAGGAAATTTCGTCCCGAAATTTGTTTACGAGAAGGCTGAGACGAAAAGATGAGGACACTTGGAGAACTTTCAGGTTTTGATAAGGTATCAAAAGAAGAAAATTCATCATCGATTAAGCTGGCTACTTTAGTGTTTACTTTATGTGCAATGGCAGAGCCATTAGAGGTAAAAAGAGAGTCTAAAGTGTGTGGCTTCAAAATATAAGCTTTCTCATTGATTAAGAATAAACATTAATACAAGATGTTTCCGTCTCCCCTACTTTAAAGAATTTCGTCTAGAAATTAAAAATGAACTAAACGAATAAATACGGGTATCTCTCCTTCATATGATCTTCCCGCTCCCACGTGAACTCAGCTCCACACTTGTTCTCCCAACGAACCTTGACAATTGGAGTAGTTGTGGTCCTAGTCTTCTTCATGATGCGATCCATAATCTCGACAGGTTTCTCGATGAAGTGCAATGACTCGTCGATCTGGATGTCTTCCAGTGGAACATGCAGACTCTCGTCGGCCAAACACTTTCTTAAATTTGAGACATGAAATACAGGATGAACTTCACTAAGGTCGGAAGGTAGTTCCAGTTTATAAGCCACTTTCCCAATCCTTTTCAATTTTGAAAGGTCCTACAAATCTTGGGGCTAGTTTACCCTTCTTTCCAAAGCGAATAACACCTTTCCATGGTGAAACCTTAAGAAGAACCATATCACCAACTTGAAACTCCAACGGTTTACGATGCTTATCGGCATAACTCTTTTGCCGACTTCTTGCCACTTCAAGGTTCTTGCGGATGATAGAAACTTTATCGGTCGTTTCTTGTATAAGTTCAGGACCAGTGATAAAGTTTTCACCAATGTCGGTCCAACAGATCGGCGATCGGCATTTACGACCATAAAGTGCTTCGAACGGTGCCATCTTGATACTCGAGTGATAACTATTGTTATACGAAAATTCCGCGAGAGGTAAATGCGTATCCCAATTACCACCAAAGTCAAGGACACACAATCGTAGCAAATCCTCAAGGGTTTGGATTGTTCGTTCAGTTTGACCATCAGTTTGAGGATGGTAAGCCGTACTTAAATCCAATTGAGTACCCAAGAGTTCTTGCATAGATGACCAAAAGTGCGAAGTGAAACGAGCATCTCGATCGGAAATGATGTGTAAGGGTACGCCATGACGACTCACAATTTCATCAATGTATATACGAGCTAGTCTTGAAACCTTGTAGGTGTCTCGTATAGGTATGAAATGTGCCGTCTTAGTCAAACGGTCCACAATCACCCATATACTATCATGACCACGAGGAGTACGTGGCAACTTGGTTATAAAATCCATGGATACATGTTCCCATTTCCACATAGGGATTTCAGGTTGTTCAAGTAAACCACTTGGTCGTTGATGCTCGGCTTTGACTTTTGCACACGTGAGACATTTGGAGACATGAACCGCGATATCTTTCTTCATTCCAGGCCACCAATATTGACCACGCAAATCCATGTACATTTTATCGGAACCAGGATGTATAGAATATCGGGTGTGATGAGCTTCGTCCAAGATGATGTGTCGAAGGTTATTACGATTTGGAATCCAAAGTCGATTCATAAAGTACCATAGGCCGTTTGGTTTTTCCTCCAGTTGTGATCGAACGTTAGACACCAAATCCTCATTACTTCCTTCGTCGGTTATTGCCGCTTGTTGAGCCTTGCGAATGCATAACTCGAGATCACTATCAATTCTTATGTTTTGGAGCATGATAGTAGCCTCGTTAACATCCACACGAACCTCGGTATCAAATTCTCTTAACGTGTGAAACCACTGTCTTTGATCTCGGATTCCTTGTAGTGAGACAGTTTTGTTATGGACCTTGCGACTCAGCGCGTCGGCTACAACATTCGCCTTTCCAGGATGATAGCGAATGTCACAGTCGTAGTCGCTGATTAACTCGATCCAACGTCTTTGTCTCATGTTAAGATCTTTTTGGTTAAACACGTGCTGGAGACTTTTGTGGTCGGTGTAGACTATGCATTTCGTCCCATAAAGATAATGTCGCCAGATCTTCAAAGCGAAAACCACAGCACCGAGTTCAAGATCATGAGTCGTGTAATTCACCTCGTGAACCTTCAATTGTCTTGATGCATAAGCTATCACCTTTCCTCGTTGCATAAGAACACAACCAAGACCTTGTTTTGAAGCATCACAATATACGGTGAAATCATCGTTTCCATCGGGTAGGGTCAAGATAGGAGCATTGCTTAGTTTGTGTTTTAATGTTTCAAAAGCTTCCTCTTGCTCAGGACCCCACTTGAATGGTTTATCCTTTTGTGTTAAGGAAGTGAGCGGCTTCGCGATCCTCGAAAAGTTGGCGATGAATCGCCGATAATAACCAGCAAGACCAAGGAAAGAACGAATCTCGGTCGGTGTCGTGGGAACACACCAATTCTTCACAGCTTCCACCTTTGCAGGGTCAACGTGAATTCCTTGGCTATTCACCACGTGTCCTAGAAATTGAACTTCCTTGAGCCAGAAATCACACTTCGAGAACTTCGCGTACAATTGCTCTTTCTTCAACAATTCAAGAACTTGTCGCAAATGCAGTTCATGCTCGGCGTTGGTTTTGGAGTAGATGAGAATGTCATCAATGAAGACGATCACAAACTTATCTAGATAAGGCTTGCATACTCGATTCATGAGATCCATGAAGACAGCAGGAGCATTAGTCAAGCCAAAAGGCATCACCGTAAACTCATAGTGCCCATAACGAGTACGAAATGCGGTCTTGGGGATGTCATCATCATGGACACGTAATTGATGATATCCAGAACGTAGATCAATCTTCGAGAATATAGTAGCTCCTTGAAGTTGATCAAACAGATCGTCGATACGAGGAAGAGGATACCGGTTTTTGATGGTCAACTTGTTGAGCTCTCGGTAATCGATACACATACGGAATGACCCATCTTTCTTCTTCACAAATAAGACAGGTGCACCCCAAGGAGAAGAACTAGGGCGGATAAACCCTTTTTCGGATAATTCCTGGAGTTGGCTAGAGAGTTCTTGCAATTCCGATGGTGCAAGCCGATATGGTGACTTAGCCACGGGTTGTGCTCCCGGTATCAAATCAATTTTAAATTCAACTTCACGTACGGGAGGTAAACCACTAAGGTCATCGGGAAATACTTCAGGAAAGTCTCGTACAATAGGGACATCCTTAAGTTCTTTCCCTTTGGCTTTTGTGTTGACCACGTAAGCCAAGAAGCTATATACTTCTTGCTTAAGCACTTTCGGGCTTGAGTGCAAGACATGAGTTTGAGTCCTTGTGATGATTTCTCGCCGAACACTTTCAAAGTATCCCCGGATGGTAACGGTATTCGAATACACTTCTCAAAACATACGATCTCAGCATGATGTTTGACTAGCCAATCCATTCCAATGATGACGTCGAAGCTTCCGAGTTTCATAGGAATAAGATCAATAGGGAATTCGTGCTCGTTAAAGCTTATGATGCAATCACGTATTATGACATCAACGACAATGGGTTTTCCATCGGCGACTTCGACCGTGTAGGGTCTTTCCAGATTAATACGTGATTTAGAAAGTACGGGCTCGAATTCTAACGACACGAAACTCTTATCCGCACCCGAATCAAATAATACAGATGCATAATGATCATTTACAAGATACATACCTGTTCGGTAAAAAAAATTTATTATTGATACGATGATTACAAAGATGGAAAACATCAATAATACAAGGAATGATTTAAACGGGGTTCTTCGTCGTACCATTCACAACGTCATTGCTGACTTGTGCTTGGTTGGCGTTGATATTGAAAGCCCTTCCACGAGCTGGTGGCACGTTGCCCGCATTGCGAGGGCATTGCGGACGAATATGACCAGGCTCGCCACAGTTGTAGCAGGTTCGGTTGGCAAGCATTGCAGCGTTGTTTGGTGCACGCAGACAAGTAGTCACCAAATGGCCATACTTCCACATAACGAGCAGATTCGGCATGGAACGTTGCCCGCATGATGGTACTTGCACGTGTTACACATTGGCAGAGAACCGTATAAACTTTAGCCATGGGAGCTTGATTTGCCACCACCATTTGTTTTTGAGGAGGATTTGGAGTGGTCACAGCGTAGTTGCGTGTTGTTGTGAACTTACGCTTCTTGTTTTGGGAAGACGACTCAGCCTTTACATCCTTTGTTGCCTCGGGTGTCGCCTTTACAGTAGACTTTGAACCCTTTGCCGACATAGTGCCAGCTCTAATATGATTCTCAGTGAGCTGCGCTGTGATAGTAATTGCCTCCTCCAAAGTTGTGGGTCGGCTACCCACCACAGCATCTTGGATTTGGGGTGGTACACCTTTATGAACTTCTCGATGTTGCGGGGGACAGTGTCAACCATATGGGGCAATAGTAGACTCAACTCATGATGCCTAGTTGAGTAGGCCAAATGATCACCACCATCTTGCTTCAAGTTCCAGAATTCTTCTTCCAACTTTTGTAATTCACTTCTCGGGCAAAACTTCGCGATAGCGATGTTCTTGAATTCATCCCAAGAGAGTGCCGAAATAGCATCAGCTCCTCGGTTTCTCTTCTCGCTATTCCACCAGGTAAGTGCCCTTTGTTGGAGCATACTAGTGGCATAACGGACTTTGAGTGCCTCGGGACACTCACAATTGGCGAAAGTGTTCTCCATGCCTTCGAACCACTCAAGAAGACCAGTGGCTCCTTCCTTGCCACTAAAGTTAGTGGGTTTGCACGAGTTGAAGTGTTTGAAGGTGCAAGTACGATCGTTCCCGTTTCGGCTGTTGCTATTTTCTCCTTGAGCACCGTTGTTGTTTCCATTGGTGTTGTTGTTGCTATTAGCCATCATGGTGCTAGTAAGTTCAGCAACCATGGTTGGGAGCACAGCAGCCATTTGTTTGGCGATCATTGCTGCAAGCTTGCGGTCGGAACTTCCACGCTTTCCATGATGACGAGACATGCTGGATATACAAAATGAGCTAGTTACGGGAGTGAGGATAACAAAGAATATTAGTTTAGACAAAGTTAGGCTAAAGGTTGTAAGGTACACGGAATGATCCCATTGATAACGCATTATCATTTGGAACCGTGGACACGTCAAGGTAAATTGATTCATTTGCCTCAGAGATTTGTGTATTTTGACCATAGTTTATCACTCATCCCAGAAATCCCCAGGTAAGCGTAACGGGCCCCTCAATGAGATTTATACGAAACGCTTGCCTTAGCCCGAAGGCTTTTTGCCAGGAAATCCAGAATACAGGTGTCTATGTGTCACACAATATTTCTTAGGTTCATGTAATCAAAACCTTGATGAGATTTATATAGATTAGACATAACATCTAAAGATCCAAGTCATAAGCATAAGTATACGATTCCACGTGTCGTCGAGAATAAGATAGAGAGGTTTTATGTTCGGGGAGAAGTCAAAGATAAGTTTAGGGAGACAAGTAACTAAGTTTAGGCAATCCTATGCTAAGGCATCAAATTGCACACAAGAAGGCATAGCATTATGTAATATGCAAACTATATTTATAAGATAAAAATACTATAAGGTGCATGCATAAGTTATAGTCTAGGTCATCATTAATAACCTAAATCCCTATAGTTATGGGCTCTGATACCAATCTGTCACACCCCAACCTTGACGGCGGAATCGTCGAGGCGTGAGAGTTACGATTGTTCACAGCCACATAACGCTATTGCCTGAAACATGTTAAAAATAAAAGGTCAACATATTGTTGGTGAGCATTCTATAGTTTTTCATACATAAGTATATAAAAGATGGCAATTCATGTTGTAAATTAGAGAACAAGGTAACTAGGGATGTAAGACAGAATGCACAATCAAACCTTGACAATGTTTTACAAGTATCAAACGACGTTAATATTCTATTAACGTTAAAAGTATATACGATTAGCTAAGTGTACTTGGATCAACCAAGCAGGCTTGTCAGGCCCATAGATCTATGACGTCGCCAGGCTAGCAATAGTTAATGATTGTACATATATTCGACATTACATGGTAGCTACAAGATTCAACTAATCACAACACACAAGCAAATTGCCATAAGTTTACAAGAATCAAACGTGTTTACAAGTGTAACGTTTATACGGTAACATGTTTCACCCAAAAGTGTGTGAAATAATAAAATGGGTATAGAAATACTCACTTGGTGATTAAGTATATGATGGAGGATTAATAAGAAGTGTAATAATCGTCGTTTCAGCGTAGTCCTTCACGAGATACCTAAGAATATATATATATATATATATATATATATATATATATATATATATATATATATATTGACGAGTTTAAGTTGGTTAATATTAATGTTTACGTTTTTAACGAGAAACTAGGGTCTTTGATGGAATTTGGGATTAGTTATCAAGATCGTATATATATATTTTTATACAATAAAAGAAAGATTAATTAATCCATTTTATAAAAAAAAATATTAAATTTTTATAAAATGATTAAATTTATAAAATGTAAATAACATTTCATAATGACATAAATAATCTATAATTAAAGGTAACGTAATGACAAATAATAACGTAGTAATTTTGACTATTTAAAGTTTATTTTGGTAAAAATAAACTAATTATAATATTTGTTATTTGATATTTTATATATAAAAATTAAGTGTTTCAAAGAAATAATTTTACAAAATTTGTTTGATAACTTTAAAAAAATCAGAGTTTATAAATTAATTTTTTTATAATTTTTAGGAATTTTTATAATTTTTTTAAAGCTTAAAAAGGCATTTTAAAAATATAAGGGGGTGCCCGGGGTCGAACCCGGACCTCCTGTTTAACATCACACGTACCAAACCAGTGAACCGAGGGCCTCAGCCGCGTAATGGATCCATTTAAATTCTTTAAACACACTTTTAGAAACTCCCCCAAATCCACGAAACCCTAGTTTCCATTTCGATCTAATTGGCATGAATTCGAAGTTGTTAATTCAATCAACCATGGGGCTTTTGTTCCCCATGGTTAGACGCTTGTATATGTATTCAATTTACCTTTTCGATGTCCGATTGGGGTATTTACTTCGAGAACACTCGCGGCTGGTACAATGATCGAACGAGGGGAATCGTGGATGATAATCTAATTGATTCAGTGTGAAGCTTCGATTGGGTACTGGACCAAAAGCCCCTTGTCAATTTCGAATTAAATCGGCTGTGGGATGGGTTTCGACTGGGTTGCAGGTCACGATGAAGACGATGATCGAATTCGATGTATAGGTGTGTGTTTGTTCAAATTGATATTACAGAAAGTTTGTGTGCGGGTAATGATCGTTTGCCCTCTATTTATAGTGTGTAATTCGATGCAAAACGCTCCATTCGATTTGATTTTTGAATGGGTTAAGCGGGTTCGAATTAAACCGCCTATTTGAGTTCAATTTTCGAATTCTATGGGTCCATAGGTTCGAATCCTTGTCTCGAGGCTGTCGGACCTTTAATTTGAATGAAAACCGCTCGATTTTGAGCGTTTGAAGCTCGCCGGAGCTCGGCCGGCGGTGGCCGGAATTCGGGCCGGAAAACGAGGGTGGCGGGGTTGATTTTGAAATTTTAAAATTACACTATTGGTCCCTGCGGTTTCATCTTTGACAATTTATGTTAGAAACTTTCATTTTAAGTTTCAAAAATTACAAAATAACCCCTGAACTTTATTATTATTATTATTATTATTATTATTATTATTATTATTATTATTGTTATTGTTATTATTATTATTATTATTATTATTATTAATATTATTATTATTAAGATTATTATTCATTAACATTATTATTATTATTATTATTATTATTATTATTATTATTATCATTATTATTATTATTTTTATTATATTATTATTATGAACTTAAACGTCGCAAATACGAGATGTTACAAAATTCCAATTCCTTTATAATGTATTGGCATCGGAAATGTATTTGGAATTTAAATTCCCTTTATAGATTCCAATTCCTTGAATTCCAAATAATTTGAAAAATATTGAATTCCAAATGCAATTCATTTGAATTACAATTCAAATTCCAATTCCAATTCTAATTCCAACAAATTCCGCGAACCAAACGCCCCTAAGTTTCCTATTGAGAGGTTGAGGATGTGACCCCGGCTGAAAAACGGATAAGTAGGTCCAATTAAAATAACACATATACTTTGAAACAACGTTGTACATTTCCCGTTAAAAAATTACACACAAATGACCTCTTTCAAAGATACAATCAGCCTTTGAGTGTATGAAATTACATTGGAGACCAAACATGGACTTTTAGCTTCTAGACATAACATGTCAAGAGATACGCTGCTCCCTAGATTTTATAAACAACATAAGTTTTTTTTCTTCATATTTTAAAGGTTAGTAGGATATTACTTTCTCACACATCATACATTATATAATAACATCAAAAGATTGTTAAACAAATCATTTCACCTTTAATATTGTTGCACTTCTTTCCATAGAGAGTAGATAAAATTCTCTATATATACTATTAATGTAGGCTCAAATCTCCACTAATTTCAACAACAAAAAAACTTTTACTTCACTTGTTATTTTTTTGAATATTGTATTGCACACCTAATTATGATGGAGGTGTATATCTTTCATAAGATTTCAATTTAATGAAAATTTAATTATAATCATATATTCTTGTACTTAATGAAGTAACAACTGAAATCGTAATAGTTTCATACATATTATACTTTATACATGATCTGTTAGTAATCTATAAAAGTTATAGTGAAGTTTATCATCGAAACATTACACGTGAAACTCACCGTCATGGCAGCCAACATCGAGATCATGACCCGAACCCTACTATATACGTTTTCTAAACGAGCATTATGTTAATATTGGGATCGTGTCAACATCTTTCATTATAATGGTGTATGTGGTGCTTGGCTGAATATAATGATAGACAAAGAGAGGGGAAAAGAGAAAAAATTGTAACATAAAGAGAATAAATATTTAAGAGTGGGTTGTCACAATCGAAGAAAATGTCATGATCAGACGAGGTCGTTATCTTGATATAATACACGAGTCGTATTTCGATGATTAAAATGTTATATTTAATTTTTGGGGCTGCTATTAGGGTTATATGGGACAACCAAGAGCACGATGTTACAATAATATTTTATAAGTGCATAATAAATTAATAAAATGCTAATGTAATAGAGAGATCTAAACTATTCTAGTTTAATAAGATGAACTAGGTTTTGGCGCGCGTGTTACCGCGCGTATGGAGTTTTAATATAACCTTAAATCAAAATAAAATGAAGGTTCAAACCACAAAATCAGTAAAATACACAAAGTAAAACACACCAAACCCCAAATCCATAACAACCAGAACATGCAGAACCCAACAACTAAATCAAAGCCCAACACCATACACAAAACAAACGAAAATCAAAGCTGTAAGAAAGCGACACAGTCCAAAATAGAAAATCGACGAAAATCAAAGCCCCAAAAAGAGCAAACAAAAGGAAAACCCAAACCTTAATAGCGAGAATCGTCAGGGTAGCGATAACGAAAGAAAGAAAGCAGGAACCCGGAGAAAGACAACGTCAACGAACCCTACAAATCAAAAACAGTCTTCAGATACAAAAACCTCATCCCAAAATCTGACCCACACACAAAACAAACCATATTAAAACATAAAAAAAAGGAAAAAAATAAAACATAAATTAACAAAGTAAACAAAAGAAAATTTTAATCACAAAAAAATCTACCACCGACCAAACCTTTTAATTAAAATAGTAATAGTAAAGTCAGAAAAACACATTATGAAAATCTAAGGACCAATTGAATAACCCAATGTTTTGTGTGAGTAGGAGGTATTCATTTCAATAATGGTTATCTTAAGTCTTTTCTAGAATTTGTTTTGTATAAACTTTTATAAACCTTTTTCTAATGAATATGAATTCTTTTGTTTTATAAAAACTAAGAATACGAAGTTTTATTGTTTCTAAAGAATATATATTCTTGATTTTTCATATTTTAGTTAGGCCTTATAATACTGTAATCCATGCATATATTGTTATTCGTATTGTATTTCGTTATTTATAATGTTTGCTTAACAGTTTTACCTGTCATTAAATTAGAGCGTATCGTGAAAAAAGGGAGAGGTTGGTTGTCTTTTCTTTTACCATATTTCATCTCGTTTCTCTTTTTTATTCGTCTTTCAATCGTAAGCTTTCAGTTCGATTTACTATTCTAAACAATGTTAGTGTTGTTTCGCTGCAACGTTGTTTGTTAGGCTATATATAAACTAAGTTCTCTACTTCAATGAACATGTAGCATAGAGACTGCTTTATGAAACTTTATTTGAATTTGTAAAACTTTGTTTTATTAATTATTTTCTATCATAAGATATTGTTTAAATTAAAACATTTTGTCGAATGATCATTCCTAGTACATTTTGTTGTTCTTGGACTTGCAGATCTTTCTAGATATTTAAATTCATTAATGTCTGACTTTTCAACTTTGGGACAACTTTAAAAGATCAAACTTTCACAGAGCCTTTCATGGTTAATTCATACATCGACCGTGATTCGTCTGTTTCATGATGAGATTAAATTATCTTAGCTTAAAATGCTGGGTTAATGTTGTATAAATTGTGTGTCATATGTTTATGGATTTTTTGTTCTTTTATGACATCGGGATAGATGTGAATGTTTAATCGTTTATAAGTAATATTTTCTAACATTTTATTATTTTAAATTATAATAAAAAATTTTATTTAAAAATCTGTGATCTACTTCTACTTATACAACAAATCACTTTTGTAGGCGTCGGCTAATTGCATTCCTCTTGTTATACTTCTTTTCCATTGATTCAGGGGCGGACCCAACCTTTGTGGTTGGGGTTTGCCCGACCCCCATGAATTTTTTTTATTAGTAGTGTATATGTTATATTTCCGACCGACCTCCAAGAAATTTTGACGACGACCCCAAGAAATTTTGACGACGACCATATTGTGTTTTTTATTATCAACAACTCTAAAAATATAAAACCTAAAATTTTACAAATATAAACCGATAAGTTATAATAAAAATAACTAATATAAACTTAATATAAAATCATTTTGAACCATTAACTTTATTAGATTTAATCCATCAAGTTATTACCCGATAAGCTAATATCCTTAACCCCAAACCCAATTTTTATTACCCAATTGCTCAATTCTCATAACCCATTAATTTAAAATAATATAGCGTATTTAAAAAAAAAAATCTTGGCAAAGTTCATAACCCAAAGCCCATAGGTAACGACCCTTGAGTCCTTGAGTCATTGACCGAACGACAATTAGTATCACGCATTCTGCATCCATCGGCACACCCTTTTTGACTTTTGACAATTCCAAAATCCAAGTCTCAATTCACAATCAGCAAGTTGCAATCGAAATTCGACGACGAACGTTTCGGTAAGTCGATGCCGTTTATTTAGTTACCTATCGTATTATCCGTGGCAACATCAAGTGTTGAAAGATGTTTTTTTGGCAATGAAGTATGTGAAGTTCGATTTGCGTAATAGGATTGGAGATGTGAATTTGAGCGATAATTGTATTTGTATATTGAAAAAGACTTACATCAAAATGTTTCACTAGATGATGTAATGGATAGATTTCAAAACATGAAAACTCGTAGAGAACAACTTTATAAATATTTTATGGGTTCTTATGTAATTTTGATGACTATTAAAGGACTTTTGTTATGTTATTTTGATATTTAACTTGAATTTTTTTTAATGTGTGACCCGACCCGACCCGAACGACTCGACCAAAAACAACCCAACCTAAATCATATCGAAAGAATTTATTTTTTACTATAGTCAATGGACTCTAAAAGAAATAAGCCGACCCCCATAAAAGAAATTACTGGATCCACCACTGCATTGATTGATTGATTTATATATTTTAAAGGCTATTTCGTCTATATTAATCACGTAACCAGACATATATGGTTGTATATAACTTCTAATTAAATGCCCATATTCAAATTTATACACACACATTCTACTTGTATAAACTTATATTTAACTTATTATACACATAATTCACATGGTTGCATTGGGTACAAAATATAAGTGAGATATATATAGGGATGTCATTCGGGTTTTTTAATAGGGTTTTGGGTTCCTCGGTTTTTAGATGTAAAAAACAACCTGAAGACCGAACCAAATAAACTATATTTAATCGGTATTTGGTTTTTTTATTTGGGTTTATTTGGGTCGGTTTAATCGGTATTTGGTTTTTTATTTATGGGTTTATTGGGTCGGGTTAATCGGTAATCGGGTTGGTCAATTTGTAAAATTAAAAATCAATGACAACATACTTTAAAGTCTTTCGGTTTTGGCAATTGAATTTGACATCTTTTCACAAACAAGTTTGGTAGTCATAGTTGAAAAAAAAATCAACCTCTAAATCCACATATTGCTCGAACATACGCTTAACACAACCAAACATCATAATTGTTATTGCTCGAACAAAGGTCAAGCAATAACACGTTACTAGGCCTATAAAACGTGTTCCTTAATATTATTAAGCTCCGACATGCAAGGAGTAACAAACATATATTTAAAATAAATATTTGCTAATGCTCGAATATAGAATCATTATAACTTGCTTGTAATCAGTTTAAATAGTTTAGTATGAAAGATGGACTCATGGAATGATCGAGTTTAAAACTTGTGTCATCGTTTGAAAATAGAGTGATGTAAAGATTGATCGAGTTCATAAAAAGTTAAAAACAGATGACGTAGATTGAAATCCTAAAATATGAAATATGAAATATCAATTATGACGATATGGTATTCGGGTTATTCGGGTCAACCCGAATTGTCAAAACACAACTCAAAGACCGACTTAAATAAGAATTTCGGGTTCGGATTTGATTGTAATCGGGTTCGGTTTTTTCGGGTATGCCTTAATCGTGTCCGGGTAGAGTATAATCAGGTTAGGTATTCAGATTCGGATAAAAATGACAATCCTAGATGTACGTGTAGTATCACCCATTCTGTAAAATAGCAAAGAATCCATCACAAATTTTATTTCCTATCTTACTATATTTATGGAATTAATGTTACGATATATGCACAAGTTAATAACATATTAAATAATTTTATTAATATATTAGTCATTAGTCATATATAATAAAGTACGATGCATGTGCTTCCTCCGTCCGCTCTAACGATGACATTTTGGTTTTCTGCATTCTGTAGCATAGTTGATTTTTCAAACAAACATTGATTGGCACAACTTATTAGTTGTGAATTTTATTAAACATAAATCTTGAACAATGGTCCTTTGACTTTTCGTAGATATCAGTATATCACACCATATTTTTTATTTTTATTTACTGTATCCAAAAGGTAACTTTATAAAAGAGTAAATTGCAATTTTCATACCCGTGTTTTAGGGGTGTTAACAGGATCAGCCCCATCTTAACAGTTTACATACCTGAGTTTATGAAATCTAACGATTTACATACATCCGTTAATTTTTCTTTAAACGTTCGTTAAAAGCCCCCCACGTGCTCCTCACGTGAGGGTAAAAATGTCATTTGACCATCAATAAGGTCATTTGCAGCAGCATCGTTCATTAGAGACCCACCCCCCTTCTTCTTCGATGAAATCGGCCCCTTCTTCTTCGATCCTCCGGCCGCCCCCATCCCCCTTCTTCTTCGATCCTCCGGCCGCCCCACACCCCCTGCTTATGCGACAGCCCTCAGCTTCTACAACTTTCAAACCCCTTTGTTCTTCAGGAACAATCAGATCACGAGAACCCCACCATCAGGTTCAATCAGAGAGCTTTTGATCACATGAGAAGTCATTTTTCTTGTGCGAAACACGAGGGAATTGGTTAATTGTTCGAATGGTAAATGGGTACTCGTGAAACGATGGGGTTTTGTGGGTTTTGGGGTTCAGATTCAAATGTTGAATCGGATGACCGATCCGGAGCTTAATGAGAGACATTGGGTGAATTAGAACTAGGGTTTGTTGTTGAGAGTCAGAAAGATTGATGGAATTTGGGGGAAATGAGAGTTTGATGAATTGGTGGACGACATCGTTGGAATTTGGAGATGGGAATTTAAGGAAGACGATGGATGGATGGATTGATGGAAGATAGAGGTCCACAAGTTTGATTTTGATTTGAATCTTTGAAATAGACTGATACAAAAGCATCAAAATTTGATCTTTTGGTTAACAAAAATGGCATTGTTTATCCATAATCAGCATGATGATTGGTGTGAACAAGAATCCTTATTGGACCCACTTCATAGCATTACTTTTGTATAGATAATGGTTGTGGGATGACAATCTTGAATGTTAACTTGTTTTCAAGAATGGTTGCCTGTTAAAGCCCCAACCATTAGTTTATTAAACCTTCCTTTATAAATAACTAATCAAGAACTAGCTACTGCAAGTGCTATGCAAGCCAAAAGATTGAAGTTTATCATAGCAACACTACTAAACCAACCAAATGGGTCAAAATAGATATCCATCATATGAAACAATACTAAACCAACCAAATGGGTCAAAATAGATAATCCATCATATGCAACAATACAAAACCAACCAAATGGGTCAAAATAGATAATCCATCATATGAAACAATACTAAACCAACCAAATGGGTCAAATAGATAATCCATCATATGCAACAATACAAACCAACCAAATGGGTCAAAATAGATAATCCATCATATGCAACAATACAAAACCAACCAAATGGGTCAAAATAGATAATCCATCATATGAAACAATACTAAAGCAACCAAATGGGTCAAAATAGATAATCCATCATATTTAACAATACTAAACCAACCAAATGGGTCAAAATAGTTAATTCGTCATATTAACAGTACTAAACCAACCAAACGGGTCAAAAACAAGTTTCAAAAGCTTAAAAGCTTCAAAAGATAATCCATACATATGTAATCAAAGTTTCAAAAACAACTTTTTCATCAATCTTGACTTGCTTTTGGTGCTTCACCCTTGCAACTTCTACTATTATGACCCTTGTTCCCGCACTTTCCATAAGTTTTTGTAGTTCCCTTTCTGGTCAACTTCCCTTTACTTGTGACAGCTTCTTCAATCTCAATAGTAGACTTTTTCTCATCTTTTTGGGCCTACCAATCTGCGTGTGATGTTTTGGAGCAATTAGTTTGGTTGGGCACGAAACTGGTATCCAAAGATCTTTTCCATTTATTGGCTCAAGAGTGTTCATGTAGACTTTCTTCCATGTATCCAACCAGTAGACTTCTGACACCCACCTTTCTAGAATCCCAATATCATAGTTATGCTCTTCCATGTTCCATAACACTGCAACTGCATGTTTGCAAGGCATGGCAGTTAACTCCCATGTTCTACAACTACATGTTTTGGCATTAATATTCACTACATGTTGGTCTGTCCCAGTCATGTTAAGCAAGCCATACTGAATGTGATAATCACCATCAAGTTTCTTTAATGCAATGGATCTAGCCCTAGAAATTTTCATCAGAGAGATTTGAACTTGATGTTTTTTCTGAAGCTGATTTTGCAAGGCTACCAAGGGTATGGTGGGGTTATCCTCAACTAAAGGTGCAATTTCTCTAGCTATCCAACTCATAGTATACAAGTTGACAACCCGGGTTTGCATACATTCGTGATGTTGCCTAAAGGTTTTCACACACCATAATTCTGAGTCATCATTCCTAGATATATATAAATTCCATGGGCAAGTGGGCTTAGGATACTTTTTCCTTCGCACAAAAAATGACTTCTCATGTGATCAAACTCTCTGATTGAACCTGATGGTGGGGTCTCTCGTTGATCTGATTGTTCCTGAAGAACAAAGGGTTTGAAAGTTGTAGAAGCTGAGGGCTGTCGCATAAGCAGGGGGTGGGGCCGGCCGGAGGATCGAAGAAGAAGGGGGGATGGGGGCGCGCCGGAGGATCGAAGAAGAAGGGGGGGCCGATTTCATCGAAGAAGAAGGGGGGTGGGTTTCTAATGAACGATGCTGCTGCAAATGACCTTATTGATGGTCAAATGACATTTTTACCCCTCACGTGAGGAGCACGGGGGGGCTTTTAACGAACGTTTAAAGAAAAATTAACGGATGTATGTAAATCGTTAGATTTCATAAACTCAGGTATGTAAACTGTTAAGATGGGGCTGATCCTGTTAACACCCCTAAAACACGGGTATGAAAATTGCAATTTACTCTTTATAAATAAGAACATTGTTGTTGAGACCGATCGGACAGGCCGGTCCGACCGGTTCGACCGGGAATCGGTGACTGGTCCGGTCCGGTCTGGGGTGGTTCGTTTTTGGAAGGTTGAACCGGCAGGTCGTACCCGAACCGGCGGCTGGACCGCGAACCGGGTCGTTCGGACCGGTTTTCAATTTTCTTTTATTTTAGTGGGTAAAAACGGGGTGTTAAACCATAAATTAGTACGTCGGATATACAAATATAGTTAAGTTTTATATACAACTATAAAATATATGTATAAATCATATATAAATTACTTATATTTAATTACATATATAGTTAAATCCGGTCCAACGGTCCGACCACCAAACCGGTAAGGCGTCCAGTTCGACTTCCGATCCGGTTCTGAAAACATTGAATAAGAATTAACTTTTAAATTGTTTTAATTAGTAAATTAGAATTAAAAATTGTTTTAATTAGGTCACGAAGTTTTTATGTATTTTTTAAGCTCTTAGTGTTGATATATTTTTCACTATGTCTTTCTTAATGTTTTAATTGGGAAAATATTTTTTTCTTTTTTTTTTCTATTTGATGCGGATGTGGAACCATGACATGAATTTTAGGTATTGTTTATGTTTATATATTAACATGTTTTTTAATTTTAATATAATTTTATATATTAAAAAATCCGACCCCACGTCTTCTATTCCATTATTTTCTTGACATAAGAAAATTCGATGAGTATTTGATTTAATGGTTTGATGGATCAATTAAAAAATATATTAATAAGTGACTAAATTAAAATACTTTTAAAACTTAATTAATTTTTAATGATATTTTTCTTTCTTTAATCAAACATATTTAGTTATAGTTTGTATTAAATTTCTCTAAACTTTTACTTGTTACATCCCCCTTTAAACCGACACATTAATAATATTTTTTTCCTTTTCACACAAAGACATAACTTGATATTTTGGGTATGCACTAGAAGTTTAAGATACGTTTTGTTAACCTCTTAGAGCATTCACAACCGGGCCCTATAATCATGTGAGTGTTTGGTATATTATATGGAATGATTTTGAGTGGTTGTGAGTGAAGGAGAGAGAAAATGTTATTGTGGATTGGTATATTTGAAGAATCACTGTACAATCCTTATAAATTTTTTAATATTTTTGAAAGTGGTTGTTAGTGAAGGAGAGAGAAAAGGTAATGAAAAGGTATAAAAATATATTATTTAATTGAAAGGAGAGAGAAGAAGTAATGATTTTTAGTGTAATTATATGGATAAAGATAAGGAATTGACTGTGAATGCTCTTATATATTCTTTTCTGCATACACGTTTTTCTTCCTCCCTCTCTCAGTCTCTCTTTCAAATTACTAGATTTCTTTCACATTATAACGCTGAAGATGGTCTCTATTTAAACTTGTCGAGCTTACTCACTACCCGATAAATACTAAAAATAATCATTTGTAGGAGGTTTGTTTTGTAATTTCACTAGTTGTGAGGGACTAATGTAAATTGTGTTTGAGTATAAATAACAGAAGTCGTTGTATGTAGATTCATTCACTTCAAAATAAAGATTGCATTTTCTTGATTAGTTTGAGTTAGTTATCTTGGTACCTTGTTTCAATTGGTATCAGAGCGTTCAGGAGAAAGCTTGAATCACCACGGCATCGGTTCGAAGGATTGAATCGAGTGCTTGATTGAGGACTCGAAAGAGAAGCATCGAGTTCGGGCGATTCAAAAGAAGTACTGGAGCTCGACTCAAGTTTGGGATTTCGTATCAAAGGGCGAAGAAGAAGATGGCATCAAATCAATCGAACACTCAGATGGTAACGATCAAAGAGAACTATACAATTCCACTCCAATGTCCGATGTTAACACCGACGAACTACACGATTTGGGCCTTGAAATTGAAAGCAATTTTCAAGGTTCACTCGCTGTGGGAAGCGTTGAACCACCGGAGGGAACCATAGTTGATCCGAAGAAAAATGGGTCGGCCATTGCCTACCTGTATCAAGCAATGCCGGAAGATTTGATCCTTCAAGTCGCACACTGTGAAACAGCCTGAAGGATATGTAAGAAAGGGTGCAGAGTACAAAGTCTATAAACTCATTAAAGCTCTTTATGGTTGAGGCAGGCTCCAAGAGCTTGGAACACAAGACTGGATGAAGTTTTGAAAGAGATTGGGTTCATGAGATGTCAACATGAGCAGGCAGTGTATGTAAGATTTAAGCCTGGTTCTTTTCTAATATGGGGTATATGTAGATGATCTGCTGGTAACTGGGAGTGATGAACAAGAAGTAAGAGAGTTCAAGTTGCAGATGCAGTCAAGATTTGAAATGACAGACTGGGAATACTGTGTTACTATCTTGGATTGAAGTTATACAAGTAAGAGGTAGTATACTAATCAAGCAGTCTGCATATGCGAAGAAAGTGGTAAAATTAGCAGGTCTAGAAGGATGTAATGCAACAAAAATTCCAATGGAGCCTGGATTAAAACTGTTTAAAGATGAAGGAGGAGAAGAAGTAGATCAAGTTCAGTATAGAAGCTTGTTGGATCACTGAGGTATTTGACTCAGACCAGGCCAGATTGGCTTTTGCTGTTGGCTATGTGAGTAGGTTTATGCAAAATCCTAGAGTGGCACATATGCAGGCTGTGAAGCATCTGTTAGATATGTATCAGGAACTATCCTTATGGACTGAGATATAAGAGTATGGAAGGGGAGGTCTGGTTGCTATAGTGATAGTAGCCATCTAACTGATACAGATGATGGGAAGAGTACCTCAGGAATGTTTTCTTCTTTATAACTCAATTGTTTCATGGCATTCACAGAAGCAAGCAACAGTTGCTTTGTCTTCATGTGAAGCTGAATTCATGGCTGCTACCTCAGCAGCCTGCCAAGCATTGTGGCTTCAGGGAGTTATTGAGGAAATTACTTGTCAAAAGCTTGGTGCTGTGACTGTGTATATGGATAACAAATCAGCAATACAGTTGATGAGAAATCCCTGTTTTTCATGGCAGGAGTAAACATATTAACACTCGGTATCACTTTGTTAGAGAGTGTATTGAGAAAGGTCAGATTAAAGTTGATTTTTTTAGTGGAGATTTACAACGTGCAGATGTTCTAACTAAACCACTGGCAAGAGTAAGTTTGTTGAGATGAGAGAGTTGCTGGGAGTTGAAGACTTAAGTGATGGGTTGTGAAATTAGGGGAGTATGTAGGAGGTTGTTTTGTAATTTCACTAGTTTGTGAGGGACTAGAAGTGTAAATGTGTTTGAGTATAAATAACAGAAGTCGTTGTATGTAGATTCATTCACTTCAAAATAAGATTGCATTTTCTTGATTAGTTGAGTTAGTTATCTTGGTACCTTGTTTCATCATTTCCATATTTTTTTTTTGTTTTTTGTTTTTCTGACAGGCGATAGGGCTAATTACTTCGCACCTGACTATGACAGCCCTCTCGACATTTCATTGGAGCTTTGTAACCAATGACCAGTTTCCCTTCGCTAGAGTCTTTCCCAGTACGCGGAACCCCAACGATATTTAATCCAAAAACGTCTCTCTTGGTTTCCCTGCACTCTTTGCTCTACAACTATTTATTGGCAGTCATATTATTTCGAGATGTATATCTCGTTAGTTTTAGATTGATTATGGTTCCTATTTGTTGGTTCTTCCTATTTTAGTGGATAGTTAGTTAGGAATATGATTATATATATGGATGTAATATGTTTCTATCGAGGCAATCAATATCAATATTCTTTATGGTAATCAGAGCTTGATTTTTTCTTTCTTCTCCATAATCCACGTCCGCAACTAGGGTTCCACCGAAACCTCGCCATGGCCGATGATGGTGAAGTAAAAACCCACCCGATAACACAACAAAATCACATTACACACCTGCATACTCTGTTACCAACATCAACACAAAACTTCGCATCCTAGATGGCAAGAAGTCACGTACAATGGATGGTCAAGATGTTCAAGTTACACCTACGTGCTACTGTTAGATTATGTACGGTTTCGGTTACGTCACGTTGCCAACCGAGCTATGACCCGTAAGAGTTACACCTTGGGCAACAAATATTAAGTCCACTTAATTTGATTAACTGGCACTACGAACTATATCGGGTTTTTATATTGCTTTGAATTGTTATAAATTATTTAGTATTAATGTTTTTTAAATAATAAATAAATAAATAAATAAAAACATCAAAATTAGGCCAAGAGACAAAGTTAGTGGTAGGCCTCTCAAGCAAAAAAAATGTGATGGTGGATTGAATTGTGGATGGAATTGATCGATCTAAAAGGAAAGAAAAAGATGAGATTCCCACTACCCACCTTGCTTTATATCTTACCACCAACTTTCTCTATCCCGTATGAAGAGATTGATCATCAATTTTGTTCAAGAATCATATTGCTCCCAAAGGATTTCTATAAGAAAAGAGAAGAAGAAGTTGAATTTTCTTTCCTATCACAAACAACCGATATATTTGATTACAACCGTGGATCACGCCTCTTAGAGCCGCAACCACTGTGTTCCAGTTTAGTGTTCGTTGATTCTAGCATTCATTCGTTGTCCCTTGGTGTCTCAAACGGTTAATTATTAACCACAAAGGTATATTATATCTCATCAGTATGATATTTATATTCTGTATTTGCATTGTTTGTAACCCAGATCCTGTCGGTTCATTCTGGTATTTTATTATTACTCCGCTGCGTTAACTGTTATTAATCTGATTAAAATTATCAAAACTGTTTTTTGATAAATAACCTAACGAAGATACCACTGAACCCACACCTACAAGGTTCTCTCCCACATAGATGGCACCCACCCCCCGACGAAACGACCCCCAAATACCCCGCATGGCAAGAACTAGATGCACTAATCATTCAGTGGATCGCCACTCTATCTCCGATGACCTCCTCGGTCGGATTCTAGATGAAGATATCACGGAGAAAACAGCCCGTGATGCATGGTTAAATTGAAGCAGCCTTCCTCAACAACAAACACGCTCGAGCCGCCACACTGGAACAAAATTTGTCAACACCACCTTGCAATCATGCAAATCTTTGATGATTATTGCACCACTCTCAAATCTCTAGCCAATCAACTTGCTGACGTAGATCAACCCGTCACAGAAACCCGTCTTGTCATTCAAAGGTTCGTGGCCTGCCACCCGAGTACGACACTGTTAAGCCATGATAAATCAAAACAACCAACTTGGGATGAAGCTAGGGGGATGATCGAATCTGAGCAACAAAGACAAGCCAATCGTCCGAATACCACCCTGATTCTGCCCTCATTCACACCAACTCATCGGCTAATACCACCAATAATAACCCACCACAAGGTGACTTTGTCCGATCCCCATATCCGAATGGTTACCGGGGCAGGAATTATGATCCAGTCAAAGCCGCTAGGGGACGTGGTGCATCTACTAGGGGCGGCCGCAACATGGGTAGAGGTTATCAAAGCGGGGGACGGTGCCAACCTTCAATAGGAACTACGGTTGGGACCGGGCCAAACTTCCCAACAATCCAATCTGGGCCACCATGTTCAACAGCAACACAATACTGGAGCCCAACAGCCTTATTTCCAGGCCCACACTCAACCACAAACTTGGCAGCCACCTCCAACTCCCTACCCTCCAATCCAGCCCAGTTTGGACCTCCGGCCCAATGCAGCAGCAGCCCATGTCGCATCTCATATGTTCCAGTCCGCTCCTCCTCCCGGGTATGCTCCAATCAACAACAACAATGCCTTGAACCCGAATGACGTTGGTACGGCTCTAGCAAACATGACAATGAGCTATACGGACCCTCAATGGTACATGGATAACCGGGCCACTTCACATATTACATATGATCAAGGTAATATCACTAACCCTTCTTGTTTACCTACAAATCCTATATTGTCGGAATGGCCAACAATTACCAACATATGGTCCGGAAATGGTTTATTAAATCCCCTAACAAAACCTATAAACTTAACAAATCATTCACTCACCCAATGTTATCAAAAATCTCATTTCTGTTCGACAATTCACCATTGATAACCAAGTTAAAATTGAGTTTGATCCTTTTGGTTTTACTTTGAAGGACCTTCAGGATGGACACCTTCTTTCCCGTCACAATAGCCTTGGAGACCTTTACCCGTTCACACAACCGGAATACAACTTATTATCATCATCAAGTTCAACTCCATGGCATGATCGGCTTGGGCAACCCGGACAATCTACTATCCAGTTTTATCTCGTTTTTGGTTTGGTTTTTGCAATAAAACAAATGTTTGTTCATCTTGTCAAATTTCAAATAGTAAACGTTTACCATTTTTAGATTCATTATCTACTACTTTTCAACTGTTTGATATCATTCATTGTGACCTTTGGACATCACCCGTCTTAAGTAACTCCGGTTACAAATACTATATGGTCTTAATTGATAACTTTAGTCATTATGTTTGGATATACCCTTTAAAATACAAATCCGACACATTCACCTCTTTTGTAAAATTCCATAAATTAATTAAAACCCAATTCAACTTGTCAATTAAAACGTTCCAATGTGATCTAGGAGGCGAATTTGACAATAACAATTTCAAAAATTCACTAATCAAAATGGCCTCCTATTTCGATTCTCGTGTCCTAAAACGTCTCAACAAAATGGTCGGTCGGAACGTATGATCCGTCGGTTAAATGACATCAACCGAGCTCTCTTGTTTCATGCTCATCTTCCTCCCACTTTTTGGGTTGAAGCTTTACACACCGCCACTTACCTCCACAATATTCTTCCCACCAAACGTCTAAATTTCCAAACTCCCACTTTTACTCTTTATTTACGCCATCCAACTTACCACCATCTTCGTGTTTTTGGTTGTGCATGTTATCCAAACTTGTCGGCTACTCAAGAAAACAAACTTTCTCCACGTTCCATTCGTTGTGTTTTCTTAGGATATCCATCCGACTTCCGTGTTATCGTTGTTATGACCCTAAAACTGGTAAAGTTTACTTGTCTTGTCATGTCATCTTTGATGAACAAACATTCCCATTCAAAGAATTGTCCACCAATCATACCTATGGTTTCCTTGATGATGATAATAACCATACCATCCCTCTATTTAACCATTTCTTTCCAAAAATACACTACCCCACCTACTGTTACAAACTCACAACTTCCCCACAACCACAACACACCCACTGCCCAGCCCAATTCCCCTACCCTATCTTCGGACCAAATCAATAAAACCCAAAACCCTTTGACTCCTCACCTACGACCCATACCCCACCTATCATATCAGCCCACTCCGAGCCCACCGCCATTTCACCTGCCAGTACACCGTCAGCCCCCCCTACGACCACTATACCACTATCGCCAACTCACCATTCCATGCAAACCCGTGCCAAATCTGGAATTGTCAAACCCAATCCTAAATACAACCTTTTTACTACCCATAACATATCCCCTATACCAACTTCACATAATAAAGTATTAACGTGACCCAAATTGGCTTCGTGCCATGAACGATGAATATAGTGCTTTGCAGGTTAACAACACATGGGAGCTAGTGCCACGACTACAGATCAGCCTGTGATACGGTCCATGTGGCTATTTAGACACAAGTTCAAAGCCGATGGCACGTTGGACAGATACAAAGCAAGACTAGTGTGCAATGGTAAGTCTCAAACGATTGGCATTGATTGTATGGAAACATTCAGCTCGGTGGTCAAACCGGTACTATCCGCACGGTTCTTTCATTAGCCGTTTCTCGTCAATGGTCGATCCACCAACTTGATGTCAAAAATGCATTTCTTCACGGCCACTTACAAGAAACGGTTTATATGAATCAACCCCCGGATTCGTTGATCATGATCTTCCACATCACGTATGCAAGCTAAAGAAATCTTTATACGGTCTTAAACAGGCCCCACATGCATGGTACACTCGTTTCTCTAGCTATGTTACTTCTTTGGGTTTTAAGAATAGCATATGTGATACATCTTTGTTTGTTTATCAAAATGGTGGAGATCTTGCATATATGTTACTATACGTTGATGATATTGTCCTCACAGCCAACAAGCCCAAGCTTCTTTCTCACATTATTACCCGCCTCTCATCAGAGTTTGCAATGACAGATCTGGGTCCGTTTCATCATTTTTTGGGTATTACTGTCTCTCGGGATCATGACACTCTTTTTCTGGCTCAGGAACAATACGCACGGGATATCCTTCATCGCGCCAATATGACACATTGTAAACCGTGTAATACTCCGGTTGACACAAACACAAAATTAAGTGCGCATGAAGGTAGCCTTCTAAGTGATGCTACAGTATATCGCAGTCTGGCAGGAGCACTTCAGTATCTCACTATTACTCGTCCTGACATATCCTATGCCGTGCAACAAATTTGTCTTTTCATGCATGCTCCTCGGGAACCATACTTCACTTACATGAAGCGGGTCTTCACTACATTCATGGTACGTTACATATGGGTCTTAAGCTTTCGGCCTCCTCAACCACTCCTTAGTCGCTTACTCCGATGTCGACTGGGGTATCACACCCCAACCTTGACGGCGGAAACGTCGAGGTGTGAGGGTTACGATTGTTCACAGCCACATAACGCTATTATTAATTCCAAATATATTAATAAAGATTTAATTGTAACAATACAAGTAAGAGGCTCAAATAAAGATACATCATGAACACAAGATTGAAAGTAACAAGATCAATGTTTATTTCTCTAAGTCCAGTCCTAAGTGAGATAAGCTTCAAAGAGTAGAACACATTCTTGGGTTATTCCTGAAACATGTTAAAAATAAAAGGTCAACATAAAAATGTTGGTGAGCATTCCATAGTTTTCAATACATAAGTATATAAAAGATGGCAATTCAAGTCATAAGTTAGTGAATAAAGTGATTAGGGGTGTTATGAACAATGCAACAATCAAACCTCGACAAAGTTTACAAGTCTTATACATTAAAAGTATATATGATCAGCTAAGTGTATTTGGTTCCCTAGTGCACAAGCATACGGCTCCTAGGAGTCGGCAGTTCATCGACTTTAGCACCAAATAGGTTGTCTGTCCCATAGATCTATGACTTCGCTGGGCTAGCAATAGTTAATGATTGTACATATAATGCCATAACATGGTAACCACAAAAGTTCAACTAACCACAACTTTAAATAAATTGCCATAAAGTTTACAAGTCTCGAATAAGTTTACAAGTGCAATAATATAAGTTAACATGTTTCACCCCAAAGTGTGAAATAAGAAAAAGGGGTATGGAAATACTCACATTGATATATGCACTACAAGATGATAATAAAAGATTAACGATGATCCAAAGTATCCATTACAAGCACCTAAATATATATTACAAGTTTAAGATTAATAATATGATTAACGTTCAAATAAGAATTAGGGTTTTGATAGAATTATGAGTTTTGTTAAGTAATTAAATTTATAAAGTAAATTTTCATATTTTTAATCCATTAGATGAATTATTAAGTGTTTTAGAAATGAATTTAGATATACTAATGAAGTTCAAAATGTAATTAAGTCTTTATGATTAACGAAGAATAATTAAGAAAAATATTAATCTAAACCGTTAGTTAAAGTATATTTTATAAGAAAACAATATTTGTAAATAATTTGATAAAACTTTAATATAATGCCTATTAATATTCTAAACTTTATTTAATAATGATCACAATAACGTATAGAGCAACGATAACTTATTATTCTAAACTATCAATTAAAGTACATTTTATAAGAAAATAGCTTAAAATAACATTCGTAAATAGTTTGTGAAAATATATATAGTTTCTACTATTTTCATGATTAATACATAACTAAATATAGTGTCCACTAATAATTTAATGATTTTATTATTTAAAGTCCATGTTTATAAAAATATATTTTATAACAATTGTAAATAATATTTTGTATAACAATTGTTAAAGTTTTTAAATAAATAAAACTACAGAAAATACTTAGATAGCTTTTAAAATAAATAAAGTTTATAAAATCCATTTTTATAATTTTAAGGAATTTTTTATATATTTTTAAAGGTTGAAAAGCCTTTAAAAAAAATAATGAGGGTGCCCGGGTTCGAACCCGGGACCTCAAAGTTAGGATGTGAGTGCAGAACCAGTAAACCAAGGCCGTGGCCGCGGTTTAACTTGGTTTTTAAATCTTAAGACCATTTGATACAAACCACTCCCAAATCCAAGAACCCTAGTTTCATTTTGGATCAAATTGAAGCACCAAATGATGTTGTTAATGATCTGAATCATAGGGCTTTTGATTTCCAACTAAAATCGAGTGTATACTATGTTTAATTACCTGATTTGATGTAGGAAATGATAAGAACAATTGACGACCAGGTCGCGACTAACGTAGCACTGGTTAAGCACCCAAATGATGATGTTAATCAAATTAATTGAACAGGTAGCTTCTTATGAACTCAAGGATGAAAAGCCCTCTGTTGATTTCGGGTTTCGAAGCCTTGATTTCGTTTTCGAATTGTTGCAGGTCGCGGCTAAGGAAAGGATCAAAGGAGGTGTTTGTGTTTGTTTCAGGTAGAATTGTGAGTTGTGAACGCTTAAGATTGGTTTGAGGATAGTTTATGTTCATTTGATTAGATTATTACTAGGAGTTAAGGATCAAACGTTATAAGTTTAATGGGTTTCGGTTATCCAATCATTCGAGGTTGTAACCGGTGTTTGAAGGTGATTAATTGATGTGTACAAGTTCGAAACGTATATATGAAGGAGTTTGGACGATTTAATTTGGTTGCAACGACTTATTTTGGGCGTTTAACTGTCGCCGGAGTGTGGCCGGACTCCGGCCGGGTTCCTCGCCGGAATTACGAGGGAAGAAGGGGAAAAAAAAATATGTTTTGTAATTTACAGCTTTAGTCCCTGTGGTTTAGTTTTAGTTTAATTAATTCCAAAGTTTTAGTTTTAGTTTTAATTAAATTACAGTTTAGTCCCGGGGGTTTTAAGGATTTATTATTTTATGTAGAAAACTAATTAATTATGAGTTTTAACATAATAAAACTTATATTTATTTACAAGATTACCCTTAGTATGTTTATTATTATTATTATCATTATTATGATTATTATTATCATAAAAAAAACTTGATTATTATCTTTTGTATATTAATGATTAAAGACAACTCATCTACCCCGTAAGTTTCAGAATTATCAACTATGGTCCTTACAAGAATTAACGACGCTTAACTTTTAATTAACAAAAAAAATACGAGATGTTACAGTCTCCCCAACTTTTAAGAATTCGTCCCGAAATTAAGAATGAAACTTGGGCGAACAGAATACTTATGGTGAAAGATAAGTGTACTAACGGACAGTGATTGGCGTTTGATTACAATGAGATGTTTCACTTTATGGAATCTTACAAGTCTCTTGACATAATGCATGTTAATTTGAACTCTTCCAATGAAATGCGAGACGTTTTGAGATGAAATGTTGGAAAACGATGACGAGTTACCGTGGTATGTTAGACTTATAAGCCACAACTTCTAGAATATAACTTCTTAGTAAAATGATGTCTAGAAATCAATAAAAGACCAACAATGATAAGAAAGGTTAACCGTCGGAATTTAAGAATCCCAAACGCCACTATATAAAATGATCTTAACGCATTTCTTGTAAATATGTATTTCCCTTTTGGCCAACCATCGGTCTAAGAATAATACGATATGCGAAGATTTTGGAATGAGTTCACGACGATGATTAGGAACATTATTAAAAGCAGAAAATGAGTCGGTCATCCAAAATAGCGATCGATGTTTTAACGTCATACCACGGTATACGAATATTTGAAACAAATACAAGTAATTTTCTCGCCCCATTATCCCACCTACGTCAATATGAAATTAACCAATCGGTCTATAATGCACCAATTGTCATCATGACCTCTAAGATAAGAAACATTTTAGTTGAAAGAAAAGTTAAACAGGAGATCCATAGGATCACGAATGTTAGGTATTGTCATATGTGAAGGTAAGACACTTGGACATATCCCAAGTTACGTCTTTTCCTTTATGCCAAACCCATGACTACAAGTTAAGAAGGTTTATTAACCTCCACGTCATAATGTAAGTAATAACGAGTCTCGTTGATCGAAATCAAGATAGAGTTTTAAGGATTTCCAAGGTTACAGGTTCGAAAGCGATTCAGGAAGTGACACAAACAATAAGAAAGGTATTTGTAACCATGTTTTGCAACGTAACAAATTTTCAAATGCAGATTGCATACGTAATTCATCAAACTCGTAAGTACAATCGAGAACATTCGTATGACTAGAGACATAATCATAAGTTGATAACGTCTTTATTTAGCAGAAAGATTGTTTAAGAAAGTTACCATCACTCAATCATGTGTTGATGATATCTCAAAATGAAAGTTGATAAGTAAGGAATAAATGGTTCCATATAGCTAGATCAAATCAAAACATGAAGATAAAGGGAAACGAAATCGATTTAAGAATTTTAAATGCTCCAAGCTCGAAATAAAATTATCCTAGAGCGATTAGGTCTCCTTTCAAGTTCAGAGATCATGCTTTGGCTTGATAGGTCGAAACACTAACATTGTTTCACCCTTCAAGTTACTACATGCTTCTCGCCACTTGATTACAACCTTGGTAAGTTGAAGATCAAGAAATGAGAATAGTCATCAAGGTGTGGTTTTCACTCCTAACTTGATGGTGTATTCCCAAGGTGTGACCTCTAACTTACCAATCAAAAAGCTCGATCCCAACTCATTGTTGAGGATCGACGGAAATAAGACGAGGTAACTCACCATTAAGGTAAAGGACGTCTCCCCTATCTTAACGGTGAAGTTTTACAAAAACAAAATATAATAGGATGAACTTTTTCATCAAAATCCAGAATTCACTCCTACTTTGATGAGGTCGTTTCATTTGAAGAAAATACGATCCATAAGAATGAAATTATCATCAAGGTATGGAATTCATGCCTATCTTGATGATTGAATTTCATAATAACAAGAAAACAATCGGAAATTGACAATTGTCACCAAAGTACGGGTTTCAATCCTATTTTGGTGAGGTCATGTCATTTGTGAAATGTCATTCCAAAGAAAATAATTGAAGTCAATCCTCAAGATAGGGTAATCACCCCAATCCAGAGGATAAAATTTCCTAAAACACACGATTGGAAACCATTTATCGAAACGAATAGAGAATCATCAAAGTAAGGGAATCACCCCTGTTTTGATGAGTTAGAATCATTTAAGATACGAGTGTTCTTAGTCATAGGTTGACTTGCAACTCTTGCATCTCTCACGGTGCAAACGGTTCAAAGTTTGACATAACAGCGAAAAGAGAAGAATATCAATTACAAATTCAGAAAATTTCAAGTTACATCAATGTAACAAAACAGTAAATCATTCTTACAAGCTTAAGATCAAGGTTCAAGATAACAGAATTTGTTGTGGTGTTCTAATCTTGGAGGGTTTAAATCGGAAAAACGAAATCAAGGACATGCATTATTCAACACCACAATGAGATGTGAACATTCGATTCACAATCAAAAGGAAATACATGGACTTCTCAAATTATGAGGTCAACGATAACCTTATTGAAGACACTTGTACTTATAAGTGGTAACAAAGTTATAATTAGTTTATTCGATTATTGAGGTGAGTGACCACTTATAATATTTGAGTTAACAAAATTAACATTCAATTAGCGAAGTATCCCGAGATGTAGGAAATCTACCTATAACATTGAATGTCTTTAGTTATGGGACACACCCTTAGGAAGGTTTGAAAACCATAAGTAACGGTTTAAAGTTTTAAAGATCATTCGGTTTAGATTCCCAATATCTTTGGGTATAACAAGAGTCATGTACACGTTGATCAAGGTATAGAAATAGCTACATGAAACGCCTAACGTGTAACGGTGTTTAAACGTGGGAGTTGAAAGGTAAGACGAGTTCAATATCACAGGAACATTACGTATGATAAGAATGAGAAAAACCAATTCAAGGAATCAAAGATTTTTAAGATACAAAGAGAATGGTTCCATTTGGTAACGCATTACCATTTGGAATCGTTGACATGTCAAGGTAAATTGACCCATTGGCCTTAGAAACTTGTGTATGTTGACCATAGTTTATCACTCATCCCAGAAATCCCCAGGTAAGCATAACTGGTCTCGTAATGAGATTTATACGATATGCTTGCCTTAGCCCGAAGGCCTTTTGCCAGGAAATCCAGAATACAGGTGTCTATGTGTCACACAATTTCTTTGGCTTATGAAATCAAAACCTTGATGAGATTTTCATGGATTAGACATAGAGTCTAAGGAATTGAACCCACGATGATAGGTGTAGATTCCACATGTCGTTGAGAATAGGTTTAGGAAGTTCATTTGTCGGGGAGAGTCAAAGAGTCAAACTTAAGTTTAGGGAGACAAGTAACTAAGTTTAAGCATACATAAGGCAATCCTGTGCTAAGGCATCAATTTGCACAAAAGGCATAGCATTATGTAGCATGCAAATAACATGTAAGCACAAAAGTATAAAGATCATTCTATGAGGTTCATGTAACTATAGTCTAGGTCACCATTTCTAATAACCTAATTCTCTATAGTTATGGGCTCTGATACCAATCTGTCACACCCCAACCTTGACGGCGGAAACGTCGAGGTGTGAGGGTTACGATTGTTCACAGCCACATAACGCTATTATTAATTCCAAATATATTAATAAAGATTTAATTGTAACAATACAAGTAAGAGGCTCAAATAAAGATACATCATGAACACAAGATTGAAAGTAACAAGATCAATGTTTATTTCTCTAAGTCCAGTCCTAAGTGAGATAAGCTTCAAAGAGTAGAACACATTCTTGGGTTATTCCTGAAACATGTTAAAAATAAAAGGTCAACATAAAAATGTTGGTGAGCATTCCATAGTTTTCAATACATAAGTATATAAAAGATGGCAATTCAAGTCATAAGTTAGTGAATAAAGTGATTAGGGATGTTATGAACAATGCAACAATCAAACCTCGACAAAGTTTACAAGTCTTATACATTAAAAGTATATATGATCAGCTAAGTGTATTTGGTTCCCTAGTGCACAAGCATACGGCTCCTAGGAGTCGGCAGTTCATCGACTTTAGCACCAAATAGGTTGTCTGTCCCATAGATCTATGACTTCGCTGGGCTAGCAATAGTTAATGATTGTACATATAATGCCATAACATGGTAACCATAAAAGTTCAACTAACCACAACTTTAAATAAATTGCCATAAAGTTTACAAGTCTCGAATAAGTTTACAAGTGCAATAATATAAGTTAACATGTTTCACCCCAAAGTGTGAAAATAAGAAAAAGGGGTATGGAAATACTCACATTGATATATGCACTACAAGATGATAATAAAAGATTAAATGATGATCCAAAGTATCCATTACAAGCACCTAAATATATATTACAAGTTTAAGATTAATAATATGATTAACGTTCAAATAAGAATTAGGGTTTTGATAGAATTATGAGTTTGTTAAGTAATAAATTTATAAAGTAAATTTTCATATTTTTAATCCATTAGATGAATTATTAAGTGTTTTAGAAATGAATTTAGATATACTAATGAAGTTCAAATGTAATTAAGTCTTTATGATTAACGAAGAATAATTAAGAAAAATATTAATCTAAACCGTTAGTTAAAGTATATTTTATAAGAAAACAATATTTGTAAATAATTTGATAAAACTTTAATATAATGCCTATTAATATTCTAAACTTTATTTAATAATGATCACAATAACGTATAGAGCAACGATAACTTATTATTCTAAACTATCAATTAAAGTACATTTTATAAGAAAATAGCTTAAAATAACATTCGTAAATAGTTTGTGAAAATATATATAGTTTCTACTATTTTCATGATTAATACATAACTAAATATAGTGTCCACTAATAATTTAATGATTTTATTATTTAAAGTCCATGTTTATAAAATATATATTTATAACAATTGTAAATAATATTTTGTATAACAATTGTTAAAGTTTTTAAATAAATAAAACTACAGAAAATACTTAGATAGCTTTTAAAATAAATAAAGTTTATAAAATCTATTTTTATAATTTTAAGGAATTTTTTATATATTTTTAAAGGTTGAAAAGCCTTTAAAAAAAATAATGAGGGTGCCCGGGTTCGAACCCGGGACCTCAAAGTTAGGATGTGAGTGCAGAACCAGTAAACCAAGGCCGTGGCCGCGGTTTAACTTGGTTTTTAAATCTTAAGACCATTTGATACAAACCACTCCCAAATCCAAGAACCCTAGTTTCATTTTGGATCAAATTGAAGCACCAAATGATGTTGTTAATGATCTGAATCATAGGGCTTTTGATTTCCAACTAAAATCGAGTGTATACCTATGTTTAATTACCTGATTTGATGTAGGAAATGATAAGAACAATTGACGACCAGGTCGCGACTAACGTAGCACTGGTTAAGCACCCAAATGATGATGTTAATCAAATTAATTGAACAGGTAGCTTCTTATGAACTCAAGGATGAAAAGCCCTCTGTTGATTTCGGGTTTCGAAGCCTTGATTATCGTTTTCGAATTGTTGCAGGTCGCGGCTAAGGAAAGGATCAAAGGAGGTGTTTGTGTTTGTTTCAGGTAGAATTGTGAGTTGTGAACGCTTAAGATTGGTTTGAGGATAGTTTATGTTCGTTTGATTAGATTATTACTAGGAGTTAAGGATCAAACGGTTATAAGTTTAATGGGTTTCGGTTATCCAATCATTCGAGGTTGTAACCGGTGTTTGAAGGTGATTAATTGATGTGTACAAGTTCGAAACGTATATATGAAGGAGTTTGGACGATTTAATTTGGTTGCAACGACTTATTTTGGGCGTTTAACTGTCGCCGGAGTGTGGCCGGACTCCGGCCGGGTTCCTCGCCGGAATTACGAGGGAAGAAGGGGAAAAAAAAATATGTTTTGTAATTTACAGCTTTAGTCCCTGTGGTTTAGTTTTAGTTTAATTAATTCCAAAGTTTTAGTTTTAGTTTTAATTAAATTACAGTTTAGTCCCGGGGGTTTTAAGGATTTATTATTTTATGTAGAAAACTAATTAATTATGAGTTTTAACATAATAAAACTTATATTTATTTACAAGATTACCCTTAGTATGTTTATTATTATTATTATCATTATTATGATTATTATTATCATAAAAAAAAACTTGATTATTATCTTTTGTATATTAATGATTAAAGACAACTCATCTACCCCGTAAGTTTCAGAATTATCAACTATGGTCCTTACAAGAATTAACGACGCTTAACTTTTAATTAACAAAAAAAATACGAGATGTTACATGGGGGGATGTCCAGACACACGCCGATCCACATTTGGGTATTGTATCTTTCTTGGGGATAATCTAATCTCATGGTCGTCTAAACGTCAACCAACCATCTCGAGATCTAGTGCCGAGGCTGAATACCGTGGAGTGGCTAATGCCGTGGCCGAAGCTACATGGATCCGTAATCTTTTGCTCGAGTTATGGGTTCTAGTTCAGCGAGCCATGATTGTTTATTGTGATAACATCTCTGCAATCTATCTGTCAGGCAATCCCGTGCAGCATCAACATACGAAACACGTCGAAATGGATATCCACTTTGTTCGGGAAAATGTTCAGATTGGTCAAATTAGAGTGCTTCATGTCCCGTCTGCTCTTCAATGTGCGGACATTTTTACCAAAGGCTTACCGAGATACTTATTTGAAAACTTCAGGTCCAGCTTGAACGTCACAGATTATTCACGTTCTCACTGAGGGGGAGTATTGGCAGTCATATTATTTCGAGATGTATATCTCGTTAGTTTTAGATTGATTATGGTTTTCTATTTGTTTTAGTTCATTCCTATTTTAGTGGATAGTTGGTTAGGAATATGATTATATATATTGATGTAATATGTTTTATCGAGGCAATCAATATCAATATTCTTTACTATTGTACTCCTAAAATACATAGATGGATCATGCAAGATTTATTCACACAATCATTTGCTTGGGGTGAATCATATCACCACCAGGATGTCCTCTTGAGGACAACTTTTTTTTTTTATCTAATTGAAGGTACCATCCATTTTGCTTGTTATTTCAAGCACTTGATGGCGCTACATGAATCTATAAGCATGGGAAAGTGATGAAAGAAACCAATCAATGTGATTGTATATTTGTATTAGTATCGTTTATCGAGTATTTGAAGAGCTAGAAACAAATTAGTGCACAACAAGAGACCGGTCTCCGAGTCTTAATAATTTCTATGGATAAAAAACTGATCATAAAAATGAGGGCGTACTAGACGAGTCTCCTAAAATATTGTCATGTAATTGTTATTTTACTTTGGGTTTTTTCTAGGGTTTTTTTTTTTTTTTTGTGTTTTGTGTTTTGTTATGTACTTGTTGATGTTAGTTTAATGTTTGTAATGTCTCTAGCATCTTGCTAGAGATAGTAATGAAGCATCTGCATCTGAAAAGGTTAATAAAATGAATGTTTTTTTTCTTGAACCAGCTCGTAATGCATGTACTTGTAAATCCATATAATTTGTTTATTGTAGGATTTAAAACCTATAATTATAAAGAAACCAATCAAACGACTTATCATCCGTCAGTGATACAATTAGTTATTCAAAAATAAATAAATTACACATCTGGATATCAATGGCTCAAATACGAGCCGATCGTATGAATGGGTAATTATCAATGTTTTCAGAACCGGATCGGACGTCAAACCGGACGCCTTACTGGTTTGGTGGTCGGACCGGATTTATGAACCGAATGACGTCATAGTTATATATTATATATATAGTATATACACATAATTCAATATAAGTAATTTATGTGTGTATTTTTATAGTTATATATAAAACTTAATAATAATTTTATGTCCAACACATTAATTTTTTGTTCAACACTCCGATTTTTACCCATTAAAATAAAAAAATACACACACACAAAAAAAAATCCGGTTCAACCCCTGGTTCGGTTCCCGTTCTGACCACCGATTCGGGACGAACCGGTCGGTTGGACCCCTCCAAAACGAGTTGACGCGAACCGGTTTGGTCCCCTCCGATTCCCGATCGGACCGGTTGGACCGGCCGGTCCCATCTGGCGTCACAAGCAATTGTAATTATGTCAAATGTGAAGTCAAAGTTCATAAAAGTCAACAACGTCAACCTTTTTGTCTTCTTGATCAATGAATCCCATTTCATGCTCCGTATATATCGGAATTCGAATACTAAAAAACACACACACAATGACACAATATAAGTCTTTATACCGTACTTGCTTGTTTACATTTGTTGTCATAGATCTACTTGATCTAACGACAAAGTAACAAACAATCTTACCTCATGATTTCAGCACATGGTCCCACTTTTTGTTATTCTTTTTCATATGTTCTTGTGAGCTGGATTGCATTCCCATTGTAACATTGTTATTGTACTGATAATTTTTATAATTATTTATTTTGTTTTGGTCAGTAGTTTATATTATTTAAGAAGTAATTGTTTTTTTTTATCACATAATGGTTCAAAAAGTATGTTTATTTTTACAGGTATGCTTTGATGGTATTAATTTTAGTTATATTGAAGATATAATTGTTTAGCAAAAGGTGTTTTGGTTATACCTAGAAGAATAAGACACATAAAGAACACAATGTAACAGATAAAAGTAATCAAATATTTCATTAGATAAGACGGTGGGTTATATAGAATTTAGGAGGTAATTACTCATAATGAATCATATTTCTTTATTAGTATAGACAACTTTCAAAATTTAATTTATCATATTTTTAATCATTTAACCGTTTTCATAGGAGTGGTTGAAACATAATCGGGTAATGGGCTTCGGGTATGGGACATAGGGCGGGAACACCACCACGGTCTTTAGGGCTGTAGGATCGGGTAGTTGCATCGTGTATTACTCACCAATAAAGCTAGTGTCATTTTTTACCGTTGGAGTTTAAAAACATAAACAAACAAACAAACAAACAAACATACCCAGTGTATCCCGCTGAAGAGCAGGGTCTGGGAGGGGTATGTGGTGGCAAGTCTTTCTTCTATCCTGAGAGATAGAGAGACCGCTTCCGAAGAGACCCCCGACTCGTTAACAAAGGCAGTAACCATAACAATCATAATACATATCATTCAACACATAGGTAAATATCACATGCAGAATTAGATAGTGCGCACATCATAAAAAGCGACATGTAACACCCAAAAAGGGTAGATGACGAAAAACTACACCTGCCGCGGGAGGTCCCGCCACATGTAACCGTAACCCGTCCCACCCACAAATCCCACTAAAAGTCCTTAATTTTATTCTACGCCTCCACTCACTCCTATCCTCGATCATGTGCTCAGAGAGGTGCAAGTCTATCATATCTCGCCTAATAATCTCATCCCACGTCAACCTAGGTCTACCTCTACTCCTCCTACCCTCTACGCTGATGTTCTCTACTGCTCTAACAGGTGCTGCCATCGTTCTCCTCTTCACGTGCCCAAACCATCTTAATCTTCCCTCTCGTATTTTATCTGTGATACATGCCACCTCTAGCCTCTGGCGAAAGACGTCGTTTCTGATCCTATCTAATCTTGTGTGTCCACACATCCACCTCAGCATTCGCATTTCTGCGACCTTTATTTGTCTCTCTTGCGATTCCTTTATAGCCCAACAGTCTGTGCCGTATAGCATAGCTGGACGTACTGCCATTCTGTATAGTTTTCCCTTTAGTTTTGGTGGGAACCTCTTATCACACAGAATCCCTGATGCTGCTCTCCACTTGCACCATCCTGATTGCACACGGTGGGCTACATCTCTGTGTATCTCTCCGTCTTCCTGTATATACGAGCCAAGGTATTTAAACCTACACGTCCGGGGGACCGCCATGCCCTGTATACTGATTTGGGTGTCCTCTTCGGCCTCACCACTAAAGTTACAATGCATGTATTCTGTCTTAGAGCGACTTATCCTTAAGCCCCTGCGTTCTAGTGCTGCTCTCCACTGTTCTAACTCTACTCCTCCTACCCTCTACACGGTGCTCTCCACTACAAGATCAAGACTTATATCCTGTTATTTCTGAGACAACAACCCCCCCAACCCCCCCCAAAAAACAGAACTAAAAAGGCGCACCTGTAGCCAGAGTTGCGACTGAATGTTGTCCCTTGACCCAGCTGTAACCACTCCCCCTGCAACTGGATCAGAAGTTACCTTCCCACGCATTGCAGGCAAATTTGTACCATTCCAGTATTCCATACCAATATTTAAGTTGGTGGGACCAGGCACCATTTGGTTGACCACATAATGCGGCCCATTTGCAGAGTTTCCATTCTCACCTGTGGCTAGTATAATTGTAACAGCAGTTGCTTCAGTAACATAAACAAACAAACAAACAAACCCAGTATATCCCACTCAAGAGCAGGGTCTGGGGAGGGTAGGTGTAGGCGAGTCTTTCCTCTATCAGTAACATAAAGTAAAACAGAAATAATAACTGGATTGTAAAACACTCAAGACACATAGAACCCAACCTTCAATAGAATCTTGCCTGGATCCTGATTTCAATAGAATCTTGCCTGGATCCTGATTTCAGTTGGAGTTTAAAACATATGAACAAATAAGTTCGAATGTTATATTTATATAATTATATATAGATATATACAGGGCCGGCCTTCCTTTTATTCAAGTGAAGCATTTTGCTTCAGGCCCCCACATTCAAGGGGCCCCAAATTTGATTTAAGGTTTTGTTGTTAACATGGCTTCTGCAATTAGCGGTCTCAAGAGTAGCTGCTACGGAAATCCAAGCTAACAAATCTTCCACGTGTCTAGATAAGTCGACATAACTTATGCAACGCAAGAAAAATGTTGTGTTGAGTTGCAAGTTCTTTCATGGAGAACTTGAGTTGCAACTTGCAAGTTGTTAATGGAGTCTTGAGTTGTAGGGAAGAAAGAGAAAAGGAAAAAAGAAATAGAGAAAAGTCGATTGAAATGTCAGAATATGTAGGTGAACTAAGTAAGAAAAATTTAATAAAAGTACCTTACGTGTTATTTTTTCATTGATTGAGTTAATGTGTTACAATAAAAAGTTAAAACCATATCTTTTATTTTATAATTTTGTTTTTGCTCTCAAGATAATGTGGTGCAAGTAAAACCGTACAGAACAACTGAACACAATATTATTTTTGATTATTTTGTTTTTCCTATCTCATCTTTTAACTGATTTTTTATTTTCTTCTCCTTTTTTAGTTTTTTTTCTTTCTTTGTTTTCTTGATTGTTACAAAGCCCAAGCATGTTTGATAGTGATACTTATACGTTTTTATATTAAAATAATAACAATATAAAACTAGCTATGTACTATTATTATATTAGTATTTTCTTTAGAAGCATAGCATCGGATACATTATGCGCACGCATCGCGCATCACGCGTCACACATCGAATTTTTAATTAAAACACATCGGAGCGCATCACGCAATTTAAAACCAATGTGAGAGTTGTAGCTAGAAGGGGTCGTTGTTTTTGCTTTTATCTTCCACCAAAATGTTTTATTTTGTTTTCATAACCAATTTGTATATAGTTTGTACTTGCTTAAAAATCTTACTAATCTGAATTCATATACTTAGTAGGTGATGAAATCATGAGTTTACACCAAGGTTTTGGTAAGATTTCAAACCACTTTATTGTACCGGTGATATTTTATTTTACAATGTATAGTGTGCTGAAAAAGATAATTGACAAGAGATGATATAAAGTAAGTTGAGGTATTTGTTAAAATAATATTCATTAAACGTATGTTTCTTATTGGGTGGTGTTTGGATATATGAATGGAAAGAGAATATTGCATATTAGGCGGGTTGAATAATGGGCAAAAATAGATAACTGTTACAACCGAAACACGTAAAATTTGTAGGGTACACCGATGACAATAAAATTTATAAAAGCCCCATTTTTTGAGTTCGCTTGAGGCCCCCGAAAAGATCGAGCCGGCCCTGGATATATAGATTAAATTACATGATTCATCCTTTATGTATATAAGTAGTTATGAATTAAATACTTGATCTTCAATAAGTACACGGAACGTCTTTAATTTTATTATTTATAACAAAAACTACCGTTAGATTTGCCAGTTAAATCCATGTATATATATCTTTTTAGCCCAAAAGGACTATTCTAGCTTGTAAGTTAAGTAAATAATGAATTTTATAAAAACATCAGCATCTAATCAAAATTTTATTAATTATTAACTATATATTTTGTAATTTATATTTCAAAGGGTAGGGTTTTATAGTGTGTCCATGGACCGATTTAACAATTTTTATGTTAAACCATGAGTAAGTTCGTTACTAACTGTTTTTATATGAAAAATATAATACTAACCTACGTAAGTAAACTATTTAAGTTAAAAATAAGATAATACTGCAAACATTAATTCAAATGGTAGCCGACATTGTGAGGTTATGGTGAATCACTATTATTAGCTGATTCAATTTAAGGAAATTATTGGTGATATACATGATCGAAATTAGAAAACTGCATAGTCCAGTGTAATTGTCCGTTATATTTATTTACAAACAGTAATTGGTAGAAATCGCAAGTCAAACTATTCAGTCTGATATGTAAATTCTCAAAACCGATCAATAAAATCTTAAAAAGCAAACCTTGAAACCAAACTACTGATGGTTTTGGATTTTTATGGTTCGTTTCAAACCGAACCATAAACACCCCAATAGGTTGGGTGGGGGTGGGGTTTCAGTTACTAGTACATACAAAATTCGTCTATTAGTTACATCACAAGGATAGTTCTTTTGGGGTAAAAAAGTGCATTGAACTGACTCCTAATTGCGAGAAGAGAATTTCCCTCCTAAGTCATCGAAAAAGAGGAGGCCTAGCTATGAAAAGACTCCATAACAGAAAATTTTATCAATAGTTAATGTAAAGGATGTATTTATTACAAAACATTAAAATAAATATGTTCAATATAATGTACTTAATAAACTTAAGGATCAAATTCATTTTACTTATATACAAAAATAATTAATCACGCTACTAAATTAAAACATGTATAAACTTACTAGTTTGATATTTACTTTACACATACGTACAAAAATATAAACTTTAAAAACAAAAGTTAACGACTTGCGATTTGTTATTTTTGTTATCCTACATCTTCAAGAAAGTATTGGATAATCCGAAGAAAAATTGAATTTTAATAATTCAAACTATGACCTATTGATGATAATAATTCATACTTTTAAAAACCAATAACAATTTTAACTTTTATTATTGTTGTCAAGTGCAATCCTACTAGCACAATTGTTGTTTACAATGATGATTTTGAATGAAATAGGAAGCAAAAAATGAATGAAAATCAAGTGTACCCTTAACAACAAAATATAAGTTAGAATTATTATTGGTCAATTTAATAGTATTAATTATTATCAACCAATAAATCATAGTTTAATCGATTATAATTCAATTTTCTTAATCAAAATTACTATGATCTCGGCTGTAAATTTCTTTTGGTTTTCTTTTTTCAACCATTAATAATCATTCCAACTATATTATTAATATAATAATTTTCAACTTTTTCTCATTTTACTTTATTTTTATTTAGAATATATATGCTTTTTATACATAAAAAGGAACGTTTGGTCAAACTTGTATAAAGTTTTGCTATGCAGTCCCTAAGGTATGAGATTTTGAAACATCACAAGTCATAACGGGCCTAGTCATACTCATACAAGGGATATCATATGCATCTCTAGTACCACGTGCAAGCATGATACTAACAAAAGCTATCAAGCTTGTTCTTTTTGCACCATACATTACATGATTTGGGTGCATGGCTTTCAATCGCCTATCACATGTTTCGATATGCATGCCAATGATTAATCGGTGTAACGAATCTATTCGACAGAATCAAGTCTAATGTTGTTGTCAAAAGTTTTTTTCTTGGACCAGCAAATCTAGAGATCTTTTGACAAGGCTTTCGTGAATATGCGAACTTGATTTGAATCTAGGTTTAATGGCACAAATGATAAGGATCATCTTTCATGAAGATTAAAAACTTGTTAATAAACAGACTGATAATGGCTCATTCATGACTTATAGTTACCTTAACCTTAATTGAATTGACTAATGAGAGGTCATGCCCTCCCCACATATATATATTAACAACAAACCGCTTGACGGATATATCAACAACTAAGCTTTCCTCTTGTGTCTAGTATATGAGCATTTAGAATGAGCTTGCTACATCCTTTCTATAAGTACGAGCTTTAAACTCAAAAGTTAAACAAGTCACATGTTCATATATGTTTCAACTAATACCCTTTAACCTCTCTGTAATAACAACTCTATTATATCTTCGCACTAACACATATACTCTAGTATCACTCTTTATAAACATATCCATATGTTTTGTATACTTTATTTATACTTCACTATTTCCAATATGAGGAGCGGAATGATGTCCTTTGTTGGAGTCATAATTATCATAGACCAACCTTCATGGACACCAACCAAACTCTTTTACAGCGTTCTCTAGCGTCCACGTCTTTCATCTCTACAACACCAAATAATAAATCATCTATCTCAAAGTTGACACCCAAATCATATCCGGAAACGAAAACCTTATACAGAACCACCAAGCACCGCAAATACAAATATACATTCATGCTCATATCTTATTAAAAACCAATATTTCATTGTACATTACAAAAACTTATAAAAAATCCCTTTAACATAACAAACAAACAAACAACCCAGTATATCCCACTTAAGAGCAGGGTCTGGGAGGGGTAGGTGGTGGCAAGTCTTTCCTCTATCCAGATAGGTAGAGAGACCGCTTCCAAAGAGACCCCCGACTCGATAACAAAAGCAATAAAGCTAGCAAATCAACATATAATCCAACATACGATATATGCTATATGATATATGATACCGCACCCATCATACAGCAAACATTAAAATATCACCAAAAAAAATATAAAATGAACAAGCATGCATCAGGGAAGCAGCAAGTTTTCCCTAAAAAGGTCGAAGTGTACTACATACACATCAGGCCCCGTAACAAGTAATCAAAGTCCCTTTCTAGCTACAGAAACCACTAAAAGTCCTTAATTTTAATTCTACGTCTCCACTCGCTTCTATCTTAGATCATGTGCTCAGAGAGGTGCAAGTGTACCGTATCTCGCCTAATTATCTCTTCCAAGTCAACCTAGGTCTTCCTCTACTCTTCCTACCCTCTATGACGATGTTCTCCACTACTCTGACCGGTGCTGCCATTAGTCTCCTCTTGACATGTCCATACCACCTTAATCTTCCCTCTCGTATTTTATCTGCAATACAAGCCACTTCTAACTTCTGTCGAAACACTTCGTTTCTTATCCGATCCAGTCTTGTATGGCCACACATCCACCTTAGCATTCGCATTTCCGCAACCTCTATTTGTTTCTCGTGCGATTTCTTTATGGCCTAGTTTGCCTTTTCTAGGTCGATGAATACCATATGGAGGTCCCTTTTCTTTTCTCTATATTTCTCCATTATCCGTCTTATGACGTGTATGGCTTCTGTCGTAGAGCGTCCTGTCATAAATCTAAATTGGTTTATTGCTATCTGGGTTTCCCGTCTAATTCTCGTGTCAATAACTCTTTCCCACGGTTTCATCGTGTGACTCAATAGCTTTATTCCCCTGTAGTTTTCGCAACCTTGGATATCTTCTTTTTTCTTATATATGGGGACTATGATACTGGTTCTTCACTGGTATGCATTTATAATAGATGTTAGGAGAAATATACCATATCAAAACACGAAATAGAACATGTTGTGTGCAAAATGAAAAAAAGAAAGAATCATAAGGACAAAAATAGCAATTAAACACATTAATTAACGTAGGTAAGTGTTAATATCATCAAATACCATATACCCCACCCGCACCCCCCACTCCCACCCCTCTAAATATCGTCTTTTCATCTGACACACATCACCATACTCACCACCATTGTTACAGAAGCTTCACCTCTCAAGCATTCATCCCTCTGCAACCACCACTTCACCCCATCATCATCTCTCTTCACTTACAAGTCTTGATCTTGAAAAGCTTCAAGAAAATCAGGTGTTCTTGTGTCAAATTGTGATCTGGGGTCTTGATCGGTGCAATGTAGGTGATGTACAGCTGATTAAATCGATTTCAAGTGAAGGGTATCGAACAAAATGGGTAAATTTCACCAAAATCATCTGGGTTCGGTGGTTCTTGATCGTCAACACGACGGTGGTGGTCATTTCAAGCTGTGGTCAACATGTCGCCGGAAAATTATTGACACGATGCGATGCGGCGGAGGTGGGTATCGCCACCGTCACACTGTTCATTCTCCGGTGAAAGTGAAGAATGAGGGTAATAAGATCGATTGCAGATCTGATGTGAGTAAGAGTAGTAATAATATTATTATTGTTAAGAAGTCGGAGAAGCTATCGGAGTTGTTGAAGATGTCGGAGATGATGGAGGAAGAAGAGGAGGAGGTGAAGAAGAAGGTGGAGGTGTTGGAGGAGATGAAGAGGGCGGTGAAGCGGTTGCAGTGCGGCGGCGACGGCGACGGCGACGGTGGCGTTTTGGGTGGCGCGATGGAGGTCCGGCGGTTGGCGAAAGATGATTCCGACGCTAGAACGACGTTAGCGTTGCTTGGAGCTATTCCGCCGTTGATCGGAGTTCTCGATTCCGGTGATCGGAATTCTCAAATCGCCGCCCTGTATGCTCTGCTCAATATTGGAATCGGCAATGATGCGTAAGAATCTTCAATTGTGTGATTTGAGAAATTAGTGTTTGATCATCAGTTTGCTGTTATGAATCTAGGGTTTTGATTGAATTTGATCCAAATTGAATGAAATTGGGGCCAAATGATTGTGTTTTGATGTGGGATTTATCTCAATTTCATTTCATTGTGTGTGTACATACGCTATATTTGAGTATAGTCTATTTGGCTCCGATTTTCAATTTCAATCTTTTATCAATCAATCACTGTAAAGTGTCTACAGATGCTAAATTGAAGCTTAAATTAGCTTTCTGCTTCATGGGGTTTATGCGATTTTGCTTAAAGCTGATGAATTTGAATGAATTGCAGGAACAAAGCTGCCATTGTGAAAGCAGGTGCAGTACACAAGATGCTTGATCTGATCAAGTCTGTGAATGAAGATTCACCTAACGGGGACCTGTGTTCAGCGATTGTAGCGAATTTTCTTGGGTTAAGCGCGCTTGACTCGAACAAGCCCATCATTGGATCATCAGGAGCTGTGTCGTTCTTGGTTAAAACACTCAGGAGTTCAGTTGAAGGTGAAGTGAATTCACAAGCGGTTCAAGATTGTTTGAGGGCACTGTATAACTTGTCAATCTTGCCATCTAATGTTTTACCGATGATTGAGATAGATGGTTTTGTTTCGTTTTTGTTGACTACATTGGGAGATATGGAGGTTAGTGATAGGATCTTGTCAATCTTGAGCAATTTGGTGTCTACCCCTGAGGGTCGGAAGGCGGTTAGTAGTGTTCGTGATTCATTTCAGATATTAGTAGATGTTTTAAGTTGGACGGATTCACCTGATTGTCAGGAAAAAGCGACGTACATATTGATGGTGATGGCTCATAAGTCATATAGGGATCGACAAGTCATGATTGAGTCGGGGGTTACATCTACTCTCCTTGAACTAACACTCATTGGGAGCACCTTAGCACAAAAAAGAGCTTCCCGGATCTTAGAAATTTAAGGATCGATAAAGGTAAACAAGTGTCTGAGACCTTTGTAGGTAGTATTGGGGCGAATGTTTCAGCGCCTCAATGTGGGTCTATTGATTCCAGACTAATGGGATCATCAGACCCCTCAAAGGAATCAGAGAATGACACGATGATGAGTGATGAGACTAAAGCGGTTAAGTATTTGGTACAACAAAGCTTGCATACCAACATGAGGAGGATGGTGAAGAGGGCGAATTTGCCGCAAGATTTCGTGCCATCACAACATTTTAGATCACTCACATCTATCTCAACTTCAAAGAGTTTACCATTTTGAGATGATGATCATCAAATGTGTGTTACTCTACTTCCTTACTAGATTAAACTTGTGTTTGCTATGTATGTTGTCTTTTGTTGTTGTTGGTCTTAGAGTACTACTAGAATTACCAATGTTTTTGGGTATCTATGTGTTTATGGTAGAAATAGAATCTTGTTTTTGATATGCTCTAGGTTTAATCATATGCAAACCCATGGTGTTCTCCAAGAAATATGACAAATTGTTGTGTTTTTTCCTCTACTATTTGAGATACCACTTTGGCATTTTTCAATTTTTAATAATAAATCCAACTTCTCTTTTGGAGTGATGCTAACTGCTAAGTAACATGGTAAAATTCTTTCCATAGAATATATTATTATTCCTTTTGGATAATTGTAATACTTTAAACATGTTTAGATCTTGCTAACTGTACTTATAGAAGTGTTTACGACTACTACTTTAAAAAAAATCATTGTGTTTGTTCAAGTTGTCATAATTTAAAAATGTTTGTCCCCATGATCCATCAGAATACATATACCTTCAATGAGGTGTTTTTAGGATGTTTGTGACCTACGCGGCTGTTCTTGAAACCACGACACCACCACTGGATGTGTCGTTTGTGGGGTGGGACATTTGCGACGGAGACTGGGAAAGTTTGTGGTGGTGGCGGATCCCATATGTATATAGTACTATTTTGTTTTTCAAACACAAAGGAGAAATGTTTTTCTTATAATATTGATTATGGAAATTTAATGACGTTTTTGTTTAAGGAAATTTAAGGTAAAGTAATGAATGGAAATTTAATTTGTTTAATACTTTACTAGCTTATTGAGATTTCACACATTATGTCTCTTCTGATGCTTTTGCGTTATTTTGTTTCAATATAACATGACTTGTGTAAACATATCATCCCATATAACTTTTTAATATGTTGCCTTTTTGGCTCTATGGAAACCATTTATCTTCTTGTTCATAATTATAAAGACAATAAAGACTACAGTTGATTTTGTCACTCATGCTTAAAGATTGTAACAAGATTTTGTACTATAAAAGGAAAAAAAAAACTTTATTAGCGGGGTCATATGTCATCAACTCAGCGGCATTACTAATATTTACCAACTTAATCAATCGTGATTTTAAATCATTTTAAAAAGTGTAATGCTAAATGCATCCAATATCTTTATATTTTTACTTGTTGCGTCATTTTTTTTTAATTTGTCATGTTTAGTGATGTTTTCTTCTTTTCACACTAAACAGTTGTTAATTTGATGTTTTCAAATATGATATAGGGAAAACGTTTGCGAGGATTGTGTTTTTATTGTTTTCTGTCTATTTGTTGTTTGATTATTACTTTTTTTGATGGGTGGGGGCGGGAGGTGAGAGTATAATAGACTCACCCATATATATGAAAATAGTTTGATGGGCTAACGATTATAAATTGATAAATCTGAAAACGACTCTCACATTTAGTCATGTTAAAGACAGTAATCTCAAACATGACAGACTTAAAACCATATAACTAGAACTTGATCCAAGTAAGTCATATATCTAAACGGGTTGATGAATGATGTCTATAATCAAGTTGTAAACTAGTTCGAACATGTTGTCAGCTTATAACATGTAGTAATAAAGGTATATGTTTATATATATATTTAGAAGACTTTTATTCTACATGTAAACGAGCTAACCTTTTTTTGTTAATACAACCAAAAAACTACTCGTTTACAAAATGATAGACATTATATCCAATCCCAACACAACATACTCTTAAACAGATCTGATTATTTTCTCGTGTCATATCATGCTCAGTGTTATAAATCATGTCACATATGCATGTCTATTTATATAGTTATTGTCCAAATCATATGCATTTTTGAAAAAGAATAGGACCCTACAACAATTATATGTGAAAGATAATAGAAGGACCCCATAACAATTACTAAAGGTGGTAATTAATGGATTTAAGAACGTCACGAGCACGTTGAAATGTCTATGTCTACTTGTTCTTTTACTTTGCTTTGTAACATCATTGTTGAATGTTGAGCACCAATTTGCTTTCATGAGAACCACTAATTTACATGTAACATATATTCACTAAATATTTTATTTTTATCTTTTTTTAGAGGCAACTAAAAATTTTAAATGATTGGTGCTTTTCATTAATGGTTTATTTGTCGGTGTGACTTTATTACATTAATATAACACAAATGAAGTAGAGATAAAATATATATTAGTTTGATTTGATGGCATATGAACTTTCTTAGATAACAACGATAGCTAGAATCTTTAACTTAACAAATATATCATAGTATTAATATTAGTAATTGTAGAAGTAAAAGTAATAGTAAATTACTTTATTTATTAATATAGCACAAATGAATTAGAGTTAGTATCTTATAGTTATCTAATATATCATAGTATTAGTAATAGTAGAAATAATAGTAATCGTAAATTACTTTATTGGAATAAATTAGAGCATTCACAGTCCATTTCTTATCTTTATCCATATAATTACACTAAAAATCACTACTTCTTCTCTCTCCTTTCAATTAAATAATATATTTTTATACCTTTTTCATTACTTTTTCTCTCTCCTTCACTCACAACCACTTTCAAAAATATTAAAAAATTTATAAGGATTGTACAGTGATTCTTCAAATATACCAATTCACAATAACATTTTCTCTCTCCTTCACTCACAACCACTCAAAATCATTCCATATAATATACCAAACACACTCACATGATTATAGGGCACGGGTTGTGAATGCTCTTAAAAGCATTTTAATTTGAAGATTCAATGAAAGAACTTGGTTACTTCAGTTTGTGAAATTATATGATTTTTTCTATCTTTTCTTGTATTCATTCTCTACTTTGTTGGGGCTTTGTTGATAAAATCTACCTTTCGAAGAAAAAATTTTACAAGCATTTTAAATCATCTAGTAATCTTTAATTTATAAAACATGATAGTACACATAAAAAAATCATTATGTACAGACTAATATCATATGAAGGCGTGCATTAATGTTGATATGGCATGAGTTGGTATGTATTATATGCCTTGAAAGAAAAGCTATCCTAATAAATGAATTACCCATCATATTTATGTATTATACACACACCTATGAGAACACACACATATATTATATTATTGAGTTAATATTTTAAGGTTTGAGAAAAGTAATTATATTTCTTCAAAAATTTAAAATATTAAATTCAGTTCAAAAATTTAATAATTTATTTTTAATTTCCATCCAAAAGTTTTGTTATTTCGGATTCAAAATTAAAATATCTCTTCAAACTTTTGTACTACACTTAAAACAACTTATGAAATTTTTGAAGATAAATTGATAATTTTAATCTTTTAAAGGAAAATGAATTTTTTTGTCGATCCTCGAGAGCAAAACCGAATTTAACTCTATTATTTTTACTAGTGCTAAACAGGTCGTGTTCTCGAATTGTCAACCCTAACCCAACACAAACCCTAAAATTTTACACAAATCCAAACCCCGAAATTGTGTCATTATTGTCAACCCGAACACGACACTATAATTTACGGATTTACACGAAGACGACCCGATTGACCCAAATTTTTCAAATTTTGCTATTTTAAAAAACATTTAATATGAAACAATTATATTTTAGTTATGAAATCTTATGTTAATTTCTATTTTAGGTTTTAAATTTTAAAATAAAACACATAAAAAATTTAATTTATGACACAAATATACAAAAAAAATAAAATAAATAAAAAATATGTTAACGGGTCAACACCCAAACCCGTCGGATTGAACCCGAACCCAACCGTTTATAGTAAACCCAAACCCATAAATTTCGTGTTAGGTTCGTGTCATATTTTCGAATCGTGTTGGAGATTCACACCCCTAATTATTTAAAATGGTAAACTCAGGGGCTGTTTGGTAGCCTCTTAATGGTTCCATTAAGAGGCTACCTCTGAACCGTTAAGAGGCAGGAGTGTTTGTTTCGAAAAAAATGGACCTCTTAACTGAACCATTCAGTGCTGAATGGTTCAGCTCTAAAATCACGCTGAATGAACTCTAGACCCAAATACCCTCCGAACTCACAAAACCTCATCTTCGATCTTCATCTTCCTCCCTCATCTCCCTCCCTCACCTTCGATCTTCATCCTCATCTTCGGTCTTCATCTTCCACAGCCGACGACCCTTCGACCTCCCACCACAGCCGATTCACCTTCGACCTCCGACCACAGCCGATTCACCTTCGACCATTCATCCTCATCTTCGGTCTTCATCTTCGAACTCACAAAACCTCATCTCCGCGCGATTCACCTTCATCCTCATCTTCGGTCCTCATCTTTGTGGTTATTTGTCAACAAAAAGAGCATCAAGAAAGAAGCCTGCTGGACTATCTCAAACATCACTGCTGGAAAAAAGAACAAATTCAGGTAAACACACACACACATACGGATATATCTTGCAGCTTTATATATTCTTATTTTTAACCACTGCATCACAAGTAAAATCAAGTATAACGATTAACAAAATTTACAGTCTGTTATCGAGGCTGGGTTAATGCTCCCTTGGTCAATCTCCTCCAAACTGCTGAATTTGACATAAAGAAAGAAGCTGCGTGGGCTATATCAAACGCCACTTCTGGTGGCACTAATGAACAAATCAAGTAAGTTATATATATAATGAATCTGTTAGCTATCATCAAAACAATGCAATAATTAAATTAATAATAAATTATGATCTGTAGGTACTTGGTGAGTCAGGGTTGTATCAAACCATTGTGTGATCTCCTTGTATGCCCTGATCCAAGGATTGTTACTGTGAGTTTAGAAGGACTTGAGAACATATTAAAGGTTGGTGAAGTTGAGAAGAACTTAGGTAACACTGGAGAAGTTAACTTGTACGCCCAATTGATTGATGATGCAGAAGGCTTAGAAAAGATCGAGAATTTACAGTCTCATGACAACAATGAAATTTATGAAAAAGCTGTCAAGATTCTTGAGACGTATTGGTTGGAAGAGGAAGAAGAAGTGCCTGCGGGCGATGGTGCACAAGCTGGTTTCAACTTTGGTGGGCCAATGTTCAAGTTCCACCTGGCGGGTTCAAATTCTAAGGCTGAAGGTAAATCACAAATTTCACCTTTTATAAAAATCTTTCTTCAAATATCAGTTTAATTATGTTGGTATGTGGAAATATACATTTAAGGTTATGTAATGACTTCAATTTATGTAGGGTTGATTTGTTGTTGGGTCAAAGATTGTCAGGTCAAGTCGTATAATGGTGGTCCAGGTACAATAAGCAAATGGGTTCACAGTTTGGGGTTGGGTGGGCGAGGCAATTGTTTGGTTTTTTTGTCCTCGAGTTGTTGAATGTTTTGGAACAATGTCGAGGTGGATATGAATATCGTTTCTTTTTTGCATATGGAGTTGGGGTATTTGTTTTTGGTGTTAATTGGGGGTGAGTGTATATTCATATATATTCATATGATGTTGAATCTATATATGGCATATTGTAATGCTAAATTTATCTGTTTGCCTTTATATCACTTTTGATGCATCCATCTTTCATTTGTGTGGCACAAAGGTATGATATTTCTAAACATAGAGAATGATCATGATCCTTGTTAATATCGAGTGGTGTAGCATTAACAACCCATTAGTGTATTTAATGGAGTTGTTTGTCATGTGTATAACAAGACCTCTGTATGTTCTGATGACAAGTATTTAAATGAGATTCTTGTTTGTTTTGGCTCAAATGATGTTACAAATAATAATGTTTTTTGTTATGTATGATGATTAATAATAGGAACCCAAGGACTATAACTGCAGAAAGAATGGCAGTTGAAGCAATGAAGAAGCTGGAGGATCCTCCATCCCCTGTTCAGTTCTTACCTGTGGTTACCGAAGAAAATAAAGTGATAGGTATTGTGACACTACATGAACTAGTATCTGCTGGTCTTTGAAGCTGCTATCACTTCATTTCTATTATATTTTACAGTGTAGTCTTTAAAGAAAGTTCATTCATGTTCATCATGAATCATAAGGGTTGTATTACTATTCTTTTCATTTTTTCATTGTTCTTCTGGCGAGGTTGTTTTCCCATGTAGATCGTTTGTGTTTTATGTATAAGGATCGTGTTGTTTTTTGATCGTGTACATCGGATGACAGCTTGTCTTTCTGTTTAAAGAAATATATCAACTTGGCATAAATAATCTTTGTAATTAGTTATTAGTATGTTGTATTTGAAATATTTTGAATAATTTTTGAGTTAGTCAATTAGTTTCAATTGATTAATATTTGAATTACTTTGTAATTGGTTATTAGTATGTTGTATTTGAAATATTTTGAGTTTGAATTTTAATATGTTGTATTTTGTTACCTATTGATCATTCACGTACAGTCATTCAGACATCTAACCAAACAGATACATTTTATTCAACCCAAAATAATTCAGAGGGGTAAAATTGTCATTTTGTACAGTTATTCAGAGATTCAACCAAACAGCACATTTTGGTTCAGCACTTACTGGTTCAGAGCCTCTTAACCATTCAGACCTCTTAACCATTCAGCACTTAATGATTCAGATCTAATCAAACAGCCCCTCAGATAATCCCATGTTGGTCGTAAGATGATATCTTTAACACTTAATCACTTACTTAAACATAAAATATATTAATTATACCGGATACAATAAAGTATAATTTTTTGAAATTAGTTATGATCTTCTATGGACCAGTGTGGTTCAATTATTTGAAGTAAAAAGGTTGGTGGTGAAGCACATGGGAGAATGGATCACCTTTCAAAAAGCAAAAAGTAAATCTAAAGCTGAAGTTTCAATACTTAGATTTTTTATAACCGTTTAGTTCCGAATATAAAAAGTTGTTAATTCGGTTATTGATAAAGATTGTTTGTCTACTTTTGTAAGTGCCGACTTTAAACACTAGTGGAATCAAGCTAGTTTCATTTAGTAAAAGTTGTTAGATTTTTTATAACCGTTTATTTTATTTAAAAAAATTATAACAAAACTTTCCTTTATATAACAAACTAGTGTGTTTTTCCCACGCGCGTTGCGCGTGTGAACCCAAAGTTTTAACGAAATTGCAAAAAATTCAAAACACAGTCAGCTTTGGTTGCGGTTACATGTCAGAAACGAAAGCCAACCAGATTTGCACAATCGAAACGGTTTCCGCCGCACAACCATATCCGCAAACATTAAAGAACGACGGATGGTGTCGTCGGTAGAAGCACCAACACACATTCTCCGAACACCCTAAGGCTTTCAGATGGAAATAGCAGCCCCACCATCACCATTGCGGCGGTGAACATCAACCACACCACGGGGCAAGCCGGCGATAGCCATCGCAAAAGGTCTCGGGTTAAATGAAGACCATCGAGCGACAACCATTGCCCGCTCCACCTTAACCGTGGAGGGGAGGTAGAGCGGCAACAAAGACCAAGCCGAGTAGACTTACAACCATCGGTGGTGGCGGAGTCACAACACCACCGACGCCACCCTCTCTCTATACAACAATCGAACAACCAAAACCACAAATGATACAGACACCATCCACCAAGGCGGAGCGGCTTAGGCGAAACACAGCGGCGCCTCATTACAACTGCTTTTTAAATATTATGTAATTATTATATAGATGTTGGGTTTAAGCTGGTTCGATTAGGTTAATTTGGTTATCTATACTCATATAATCATGACTAAATCATAAAATCTGTTTTCAATAGATCATAATTGAACTAATAGTTTTCTGCATCTGTTTGATATATTTAGTATTTTGATATCAACTCTGATTATGAATTTGAATGTATGTTGTCACTTATGATTGATTATGTAGTTAATCCAATTACACTAAAATTTTTAGCAATACTTTGACTCGTTAACAGAACGCCTATTTCAACATCCTTTGTTAACAACCTAAGAAATGGACTTGTGTGGATTCTATTTTCTTGACCCAATACGTGAATTGAGCTATTGGGCTTAAAATGAAAGCCCACTAACTTCTATGGTGTTGGAAAAATGTGGTTTATGAATAAACCAGTTGGTAAAACCCACCACCCAAAGACCCACTACGATAAAACCCTTTGATATTGTCTTTGTGTGGTGGGTTTCCCTTGGAATGGTGGGCGAGCCGGGTCACCAGCGTTGTCTGTTCACGGGCGTGGGTGGCCTTTCGCCAATGGGTTTACCCGGGTGACCGGCTTAAAAATTATTCGTTGGCCGTTCAAAAAGAAATTGGATGTTATTGTTTTTTTTTATATATTTTCCAATACCTTGATAACCGATTACTCGAATAGCCTCGACTCCACTAATCAACGTTTCAGGTAAATTGAAGCTTACATTAGGCATGTCTGTAAGGATCTTATTATAACGCCTTCCACTTTAATAAATATTTTATACATTTTAAACAACTTTAGGGCTACTGTAAAAGTTCAAAAAAATTAAAAACAAACAAGACAATTTCAATTGATTAGATGTATTTCTATTCTACTTAATCGCAATTGTTGGTGGGAGAATTTTTTTTTCTTTTTTTTTTTCCTTTCTCCTTTGTTTCGGGTGTGGGTTTGAGGTTTGGGGGTAGCGGTTTTTTTTGTGGGTTGTGCCGGTTCGTGCGGTCGGCCGGCCCGACCGGAACCGGCGAACCGGGTTGAACCGGTTTTTTGAAAATTTTTTTTATTTGACCGGGAACCGGTGAGGATGCCGGTTCGGTTTGGTGGTTTTGGCCCGTTTTCGGTTGAACCGGGCCGGTTCGTGTGGTCGACCGGCCCGACCGGAACCGGCGAACCGGTTGAACCGGTTTTTTTGAATTTTTTTTTATTTTATTTTAATGGGTCCGACCGGTTCGACCGGGAACCGGTGAGGATGCCGGTTCGGTTCGGTGGTTTTGGACCGTTTTCGGTTGAACCGGCCGGTTCGTGCGGTCGATCGGCCCGACCGAAACCGGTGAACCGGGTTGAACGGTTTTTTGAATTTTTTTAATAGAAAAATATTATTCGATATGGATTAAGGAACACCGGTTCGTTAATTTGGACAATGTTTACTTTAATGGTATGTATATTGGATGTTGTTTTGGATTAAGGAACACCGGTTCGTTAATATTATTGGCGAACCACTATTTGATTTATGGTTGTTTAAACTTTGGATGTTATATTTTGTTTTGGTTTATGGTTGTTTAAACTTGGGTTGTTGCAATTTGCTAAATTGGACTATGTTTACTTGAATGGTATGTGTTTGTAGTTTTATAAAATTTAGAATTTTTTTATATTTTTTTAAATATTTATGACGTCATCCGGTTCGTAATCCGTCCGACCGGTCCGACCGGTCCGACCAGTGAACCTCTAGGCCGTCCGGTTCGTTTGTCGGTCCGGTTTTTAAAACATTGTGTGTTTTTATAGGTTTGTTTTGTGGGTTTGAGGTTTGGAGGTGGGGTTTTTTCTGTGAGTTTTTTTGTTTCTTCACACATCTTTTTATGGTGTTTGTTTTGATTACGTTCATTTATAGTATTCGTTGGCGTTGTCTTTCTCCGTGTTCCTACTTTCTTTCTTTCGTTATCGATACCCTGTTAAGGTTTGGGTTTTCCTTTTGTTTGTTTTTTTGAGGCTTTGATTTTCGTTAGTTTTTCTATATAGGACTGTGTTGCGCTTTGATTTTCGTCTATTTTGTTTATGGTGTTGGGCTTTGATTTACTTTTGGGTTCTGAATGTTCTTGTGTGTTATGAATTTGGGGTTTTGGTGTGTTTTACCTTGTGTATTTTGCTGATTTTATGGTTTCAAACCTTCATTTTGATTTTGATTTAGGGTTACGTTAAAACTCACATAGCCGCGGCAAGACGCGGGGCCCAAACCTAGTTAAAGTTTAAAATTTTTATATACATATTTATCCATTAAACCTTTTTTGGTATTCGTATTCACGGTTAAACGTCTTAAGCTGAAATATTTACATTTTAAATTTTTTATAGTTTATGGTACTACGAATATTTTTAAATTAAAATTAAACACTGATGCCTATAAAATGTGTATCTGCGTTTAAACCACAATACAACATCCTTTTCTTTAACTTTTTTGGTTTTAAAACTAGAAATTAACCTCTCGTTATGTGGGTGTTAGTGAATTTTGTTATGTGCATTGTGACAATGTTATTAACATAATTAAGTATATAAATTATAAGAGTTACAAAGGTTTTATTAAGACTGGTTTAACCCATTTATCAGAACTCTATTACTATTGGTTTAACCCGTTTATGACGATTCATTTAATTAAATGGGTCACAAAAGTTTTATCCTAATTAAATGATTTTAAACATGACTAAGTTTAAGTTGACATCTATTATATACACAAATATACAAATTATGTTCGAGTTGTAACTTAATTTGTTACCGGATACTATTTACACCGATCATGAAAATGAGTAATACATATAATAATTACTCTATATATTAAAGAACAAGCTAAATAAACAGTAGTGTATTTTTCATGATGCTTTATATACAAGTTTATCTACAGCTTCTTTGTGATTGGTTTTGATTCGATCTCTCTGTGCCCTTCTCAACAATTTGAACATCGTAATCATCAAGTACCATTGTCGGATTCGTAGTTGCAGGTGTTGATTAGGTCAGGTTTGTTTGCCCAAATTGAATGATGGTGGTAGTGGTGTGGTTTGGTCGGTATTCCCTTACGCGGAACCCGTGTGGCTGTGGTGTGGTGGTGGTAGTGTTGTGGTGGTCATGGTGGTTGGTTAGACGAGTGTGGTGGTGGTCATGGTGGTTGGTTAGACGAGTGTGGTGGTGGTCATGGTATTTGTGTAGAAAGTAACCCAAGACTCAGGTCGGACCACCGAAACTATGCTTCATTTGTTGCTAAGGGTGTTTGGTATTTCTGTAAAAACTGTTAGATCAGTATATAGGTGCCTATATTAACCAACTCAACAAAAGTTAACATAGGACTGAAGTTGGACAACTGAAACTCTACTTCATTTCATATGGATAGAAGTTAAATTAAGATAAACTAGGCATTTACTTGCATAACCTTAGCATCTTTAGACCTTAAAAGATTTAAACTCTTTTGTACACTTTGACTTTTGTTAACCTATAAACAGCCAACATCAGAAAGTGAAATTGAAGCTGTAGGTTATATATAGAGGTGACAAAATGGACACGTTCATCAGTCTGGCTAACAGGCCCTAAAAATCCAAAATCCCAGTAACTTGGGCCAAAACAGGTAATCTATAGGTGCAGATTGGCCCAACCCAGAAAACACATCTTCATGAATTTTACAAAGCCTAATTATGCATTCTTGAAATATATCATTGGATGTAAGGTTAGTTTGTTGCTCCATCGATATTAGTTTGTTTACTCTTAGAACTTATAGAAAATTGTTTTCTGATAGTAGAAACTTTAAGTTAGATTTGGGTCTGATCTTTAACTGTTTAGGTCTGATCTTTGCTTATGTTGTGGATGTTGGGTTCAAAGCATTGGCTCAAATCTAAGGAGAGGTAAGCCTAATAATGCTGCAAGTTGGAATTTGAAATGGTCATGCATAAATTATTGAAGGTAATCATCATAGTGTATTAAATCCTTGATAACTCACTGAATGCTAAATCTAGATGCAGATAGTTGTCCAGCATACATATACTTCTAACTATAGCGCACAAAGCATATACATATTGATACAAATGTGTTATACAAGTATTTATACAAATGTGTCAAAATGGGTTGGTTGGTAGACAATCAATTATATTGATGTTTTGTAGGTTTATAAAAATTGATTGAATTATTATTAATAAGGAATAAGGATACTATAGTTGGGTGGTTAGAGTGATTAAATATCATCTATCCTAATTGAATATGTACAATTAAATTAACAAAGTACTTAGAGCCTAGAAGTCAACGGTCCATATGGCGACCAAGGCAATAAGCTCCTTCTAGCAAACTAAGTAATTCTTTACACTTCATGATATTGGAAATCCATTTATGTGTCTTGTAAATCTTCTATGGTCATTGCTTATGCTAAAAGTGTTGTGTGATGTGATATTAAAGTGAAAACGCATTGCCAACTTAAAGCGGTTAAGTTGTGTACTTATTATGCATTAGAAAAATTGTTATGTGGTAGATATGTGGTTAAATAACATATTGCCTTATAACTTGATGGTTGAATTTAATCTATAACACTAATACATGGTAGTTGAGGTGATTTCCTTTTTATGGTGAAAAGGCCATGAAATTAGATCAATTTCTTACATTATACATGTATAACTTTTATTAGAAACTATGTTCTAAAGTTGTAATTATTTTGACGTTTTATATGTATTTGTAGATAATGGGAATAATTATAAAACAACCATCTTAGCACTTCATATGATGAAGAGGTGCTTGTAACTTGAAACCTTATGTAATTAGTACTTGAGCATCATTTGAGCACTATGGATTATCATACCATAGAGCAGCGTGGTTAATAATTCAAATCTAGAATTGTTCACGTTTTTATACTTTTGTTGGTTTTTTAAATGCCTATTAACACCGTTTGTTTTCCTTAATGTGTTTTTAATGTAATAAACACAACCATAATCATGCTTTATAATCACAAGGATACTATTAATGCTTATAACTACATGTGATTTATTAATTTAACTATGCTAATGATTGATAATGAAATGAAGAATTCAAGAGAAATAAACTAACAACAAGTGATTTTATGTGGTGTATGTAAGGGCTTGTGCACAACAAATGATTATTATATTCTATAAGTTAGTTGTTCAGCTTTTATTTGATTTCAAAGTTGAAATATAAAGAATATTTAGTCTTGTGTTTTATTGGTAAGAAGAGAATTGTAGGTTTTTTTATTGACCGGTTATTACACTAACACTTGGTTATGAGGTTTACAAGTATCAAACTACATTCTTTCCTTAAAAATATAAGTTGGTAGAGCTAATCCAAAAGAGGGTAGGATGAAATTTTTGTGGCCTTGTGTTTTTAACATAGTCGCAGATGCAAAAATTGAAAATCAAAGATAATGTGTATTTAATTTAGGTAGGCATGACCATTTGCTATACCAATTGTCGTGGTGACATCAAAAGCTGAATCGTTATTCTTTATTGCAACTAACTTGTTGAGTTATTGAGTTTTAAGGTCTAAATTATGCTCGCTTTGAATATAAGTTGAAAAAGAGAAAAATGATGCCTCACGTAACAACATGTGAGGTCAGACTTTTAGGCATTAAGATGTGTAAGTTTTACGACATAAAATGATCTCATCACAATAAAGTATTTATGAACTAAGAGAAAACGAGTATTCCATTGTAAATTATCACCTCCGCCGCATCGCGCGGTTCTATACTATAATCTATAAAGGGAATTTAATTTTTAAATTCACTTTTAGTGACAAAACATTTATAAAAGAATTGGAATTAATCACCCATTGCAAACCGCCACCACCTCCATGACCATTGATCGCCACCGCTACATACCATCGACTCTCGTCGCTGTTACCGCCGACAATCGACCGTGACCACCAACGAAAACTGATCGTACCCCACCGCTGCCACCAACCGATCACACGCCCGTTGAGAATCAACAGTCTTCATCGAGCGCGTCTAAACCAACACGGTTTGGCAGCGGCGGTTGGCGACAAACGACGATCAGGGTGGCGGTGGTCATGGGGCGGCGATCGGGAGCGACAAGGTCGGCGGTCATGGGCGTCCGTTTCTACGTCGTGCAACATCAGCAGCGGTCGGGTTCGGCAACGTGTGGGCAACGGGGACGGGCGACGGCTGTCGGTGGTCGGCAGTCGTGTGCGTCGAGGTCGGGCCGCATCGATAGCGGTCAGGGGCGGCAACGGTTGAGGTTAGCGGTGGTAGGGGTGTCGGTGCGGTCGAGGGCGTCGGTGGCGGTCAGGGTAGAGCGGTGGTTGGAGTCAGGACGGTAGTGTTCAATGGTTAGAGTTGGCGTGGGTGGTCGGTGGTGTTCAGCGGCCGGGTCAACGACGGTAGTGATCGGCGGTCGGGGGCGTCAGTGGCAGTCAAGGTCCGCAGCGGGCAGGGGTCGGTGCCGGACGGATGTCAGCAGCGTCGGCAAGGGTCGTCGATAGTGTCGATTGGCGGTGGATGGGTGGTGGTAGGTGGCAGTCGGTGGCGGAGGTGGGAGTCGGTGGCGGAGGTGGGGGTCGGTGGCGGAGGTGGGAGTCGGTGGCGGAGGTGGGGTCGGTGGAATTTGAAATCCTTTAATATTTTGAAGGATTTTGAAATTCTTATTTTAAATGAATTTGAGGGAATTAATTCAAATTCTTATTTCTTTCGCAACTAAACACGTTAAGAATGAAATTCAAATTTTAATTTCAACTATTGATATGAATCCTTGCGAAGTCTAAGAGTATATATGGATGATGATGACAGATTGTAAATATGGTTAACTGTTATTGTTATTATTATTTTTCTTTATTTATCCTACAACAAATCTAACATCGTACATTACAAAGCTCGCAAAAATATTATAGCATACCAGTGATGAAATAAAATTAGTCATTATAGAAATCTAAGAGTTTATTCATATTTGAAAATATAAAGTTAATGTAAAATCAGGATTGGTTTAACAGTTTTTTAGTTTTCTACTACCAGCACGAAAAAATGCAATCTTAGTTTAGCAAATCTTAAAAATGAAAACAATTTGACTCTGATGTTAATTTATGGTTTTGCTACCAACAAATTTGATTTATGACAATACTATTTCAAATGTAATTTTTTTCTTTTTCATTCAAAGATGAAGTTGGGGAGACAACTCGGGTTCATTTTCCATCCCCTAGTGATTTTATTTTAGTCTCCTCTCTTTTCTATATATAGTTTTTTCTTCATTTTTGTTATTTATGTTTTTAATTCTTTAAATTTCCATCATGTATCGATTTCATCAGTTAGATTAGTCATTGCGACGTGTTTTTTGTATTCGCGTTCTAAAGTTTGCCCTGTTGCGGAGTTTCCACACAACGAGAGGGAGAACACTCCTAGTTACTAACAATTTACAATAAAATTCAAGACCAATCAAAATTTGACATGTAGTATGTAAATTACATATTTTTGAGTTTGGCCCGATCTTTTCTTATTTTTGATTGTGTATTGTGATGGGGCCGTATGCATTATGTGCGTTAGTAGGAGGGAACCCATAAATTTATCTTCTAAAGAAACACATATGACTAATATTTTAAAAGAATAAAAAATACCACCAACATTCCTAAATAATTAAATTACCAAAAAAAAAAATCTTTTTATGTTTATATTTGATTTCAGGTCTGTTCCTAAATTTCTAAAAATTACAACAAATATACTTTATCTCCAATGTTTGTAACAGTAATGATCCTTTAAATTAACTTGAGTTTAATTTTCTACTTAAATCTAAACACATGCAAATTACATGTGGGTAATTTTGTAAATTCCATCTTACCCTCTTCTAACAAAACTCCAAACTAGGGCTCTTAATGTTACCGTGTGTGTTATCATCTTCCCCTTAACATGATCTTCATCTTATATGGTCATCAAATTAATTATTTATTACTTAAAATATATTAAATTCCGAGAGCACAAAAGAATGTTTTCATGCATAAATTATTTATGTATTTAAATTACGTTATTTATATTTTGCCATCTTTAGATCAAAATATATATTCCTGGAGTCATATGTGAGTTACTATTATTAGTTAATTTAGCTTCATTATAGTTTCATTTAAACTAAACAAATAAAATTCTAGTAAATTGATTTTATTGTTTAAATTGTCACCGTGTAGCTTTCACTAAACACCTTCAGTTTTAAATTAAACAAGAGGAAAACAAAAATACTTCAAGGGTTAACAATCACTATCAAAAATCATTTAACCACTATCAAATACATGTTGACATTTAATCACTATGACATGATATCTTCTAGAAAACACTACTAGTCATAATCATGTTTCCTCCTTCATTAAAGTTGATCATCTAACATGTTTTTTTCAGTTTTTGTTGTTTCAGTCGAAAGCTTTTTCCAATCTCACCTACACCTATTACCATATAATAAACATTAGATTGAAAATCATTAACACATATGTATCAAAACAGTAACCTTCACCCCCAACCTAGTTAGCTACTCTATCACTTTCCTTGATTCGGATCACCGGAAAATATCGGGTTTCAAATGTTGTAGACTCGTCGGAACATCCAAAGGCACCCTCGTTTCTTATCGTCTACAAAACAAAACATGAGAATCCAATTCATTACGATGATGGATACACATATATCATGTGCTGAGAATCCAATTCATTACGTTCGCATTGTAACATATATGAGGATATAAGAGTTCAATAGCTCCCAAATATTATAAGCATGTCACTTTCTAAGTTTATGTTATAACTAGGTTGATTCCCCGGCGCGTTGCGCCGGGCTTTTGTGTTACAACTTTATACTCCTATACGAACAGTAACATTGTAAAATAGATCAATAAAATAGAATCACCAAAACACATAAATTCAGAGAATAATTTATGGTCCTTTCTTTACCCAACTCTGCACTGATTTGTATCTCTGGATGCACATGATAGTTTCGTACGATCCAAACTTAAAGTAAAGTAAAATTACAAAACATATAAAGCAAAACCTGAGTGTCTCTGTAATTGAAATAGCTCAAATAAGGATTGAATTCTTGAATAACCTGCAACAAAACGTATCAAAATTCAAAACAGAGCAGTTTATACAAATCATAAATAGGCTATCATGAACTTATCAATCGATATGTAGATGACGGGACGAATTGAGAACTTACCAATCGATAGGAGTAGAAGACGCTTCGTTTCTACGATGACCGCGGGTGACGGCCGTGGAAAGCCTACGACGCCGGTGGTTTTGAGACAGTGAGAGAGATAGCAATTTATCCAAAGGAACTAAAATAAATAAATGGTCTCAAATAATAGATTCACTAAGTTTAATACCTTATTGTGAGCTGCAGATCCACCATACTGAAGTGCCAGGGTGTCACCCATTTTCTCATAAACCCCCATTAAATCATCAGCTAAAGGGGAATCCAGCTCAATAATTGGGGAATCTATATATCCTATAGCATGCAGTTGATGGCCAAGTGCAACACAACCATAGGCATACCGGGCAACATTTGTTCGATCCAAACAATCTATACAATTAGTTCTAAGGACACCCGTTTGATATTTAGGAGGCATGCCAGTGAATTTCCTACTTGTATTGCAGCTAGCATTACTAAATATCCATTATATGACATGTCAGCATCACTGTTCTCAGTACCATCGTTCTGCAAACAGTGATTATCACCACTTTCGTCCCTGCATCAATGGTTAAAAAAAAGGTTGACAATCAAAAGCTAAACCACAACAAAGACTATTAATGGTAATCAAAGTGCACAAAGCAGTATGATTCAGGTGGTGTTTGGTTTGCATTTAAGAATTACTATGGGAAGGGGTATGAATTTCTAAACCCAAACCATTAGCTGGTATGGAGGATGCCCAATTTTACAGGTATCAATCGTGTTGCTTCAAATCCATTACCATACTCTTAGACCAAAGTACCAAACACAACACAAGCACTATCAAACCCATACCACATGTGACATGTGACATATCCAAACACTCAGACCAAACCCCCTCAAACTGTGAAATCATAAGATGTTTATGCTACAAAAGAAATACATCTTGAGTAACTTACTCTAAATGATGTAACAACTCTTGAGACTTTGAATTTGGGTTTACTTGACAATAAAAGAAACCAGTTAGTTCCAATGCATAAGTAGCCACTTTTCCCAAAAGTCCCAACATATTGGTAGATCTACTGAGAAACAAAACAGGAAAACGATTTTTGTTCAGTTAAATTAGTTCAAAAAGAAACCAAGATTTGTGAAAAGAGTTGTAAAATAGTACTTTCTGGAATATTTATTTATATCCGAGTGAAGAAACTTCAAGCGGCTTTCCCGAGGTAAATCTTTATTAATCGTTTCAATAGCATTAGCAAACTCCACACGAAGAAGGGATTCCCTTGGTTTTTTTCTTTTGGTCTGAACAAAAAACACAGTGACTAAGCACACATATCAAGAAATTGTTTACTAATTTGCTGATGTGGCACTAATTGATGCCATGCTACATATGCAAACCATGCTTACGTGTGAATATAAAAAAAAACAGGCATTTATTTACAAGTTTAAAAAAATGATTCACATGGCATATATGATGTGACACCGGTGTTAGTGTATTCACGTAGAAGAACTAAACGGGTTGACTCGGGTACTAAGAGAAGAAGCTCAAAAGGCCATGTGCAATTGACAACAATTTACACGCATATAATATATATACTACAAAGAGTGACACACTACTGAAACGAACGTGAGAAATTGTTTATTCCTACTCACCAGTTCAAGAATCTCTCACAGGCATTTAATCAAACACCTTGTGTTTCAATACAGCCTCAAGGAACTTCCGATCAAATAACTGGCAAAATGGACAGAACATAATTCTTCATCATGTATGGAAAAGTATGATATGTAATCATGTAAGTTAAAGCCAAAAATGGGAAAAAAAACAAAATATATAATATTTTGAATAACAACCTCTGGGAAAATAATCCGCTTCCTGAAAAGTCCACCTTCATCCCCCTCATCACCATCATCAAATTCATCAAAGTAATCATCGTCATCACCATCATCATCACCTCCATCACCGCCTCCAAAGTTTATGCTCTTCCCGATATTACCACCACCTCCTCCAATTGCTAGCTGTAAAAAACAAAGGTATCACTTTTAGCCCATGTATCATGCATATAAATGTACTAAAATATGAGATTTTCTTCAGTTGACTAAGCACACATATCAAGAAATTGTTTACTAATATTAGTCAAATACATAAGATACCCTGCAAGAGAAATGTGCAATCTAGGACATAACATTAAGAGACTCACTGCATTTAATGGGTATAGAAACCATTTCTTGACATTCATATGATGGAGTCAACATCAATTAATACAAGATAATCCCATATAAGTTACAAACATTTCCTAAAACATCACTACTGCTCCTCATCTACAGGTTAACAACAAAATGCATCCTCAACTTAGAACTAAAAGCATATACGGCTCCTCTTTTAGATGATAAATGTCAAGTTTATGATATAAACAAAACTTTAAATCAGCCCCTCTTTGGGAAAACTAAAGAAAAGTTCTCGAGCTTCAAGAAAGTTAAAGTTTGTCACTAAACATAAGAAATAACCATGCAGTCGGTAGTTCCTAAATTCATAAAAATATACAACAATCCCACATATAATTATGAATTTCAAAGTAAATCCAACAATTTCTGATACTTTTTAGTTGGAAAATGTCCTTTTACCTCTAGAATTTGCAAAATAGCCTCCATATATTCATCTTTTAGTTTGTATGCAAACAATATATAGGCTTCTCTAGAATATAGTTATCAGCTTTATCTTTAAGTTCAACATTGTAGAATATAGAGATACTAACCGTAACAAACCTAGACTTGTCTATCAATGAACACAAAGAGTGCTACCTTGGTTCTATACAAAGAATCAAAGATTCTTACTTAATTCAATATTCATTTCTAAGATATAACAAAGACGAAATTAATTGAATTAAAAAGCTTGAACAATTGTCAATACAGGTATGTTCAACAAAAGAATTCATTAACACTATGCATATTAAACCAATTACTTCTCCAAAAACTAAAAAACATACTCTATCTGTAAGAACACAGAATCACACTATCCATACTTATATGACTATGTTTTAAATATAAACACTAACTAATTTCATTAACACTATGCATATTAAACCAATTACTTCTCCAAAAACTAAAAACATACTCTATCTGTAAGAACACAGAATCACACCATCCATACTTATATGACTATGTTTTAAATATAAACACTAACTAATTTCATAAACATCAATAACCCAAGTTGAATCCATCGTATATCCACAAGTAGAATCCAAATTAACTGACTAATCAATTCCAATCATTTCCTAACAATCATCAAACAGAACATAACAACCCTAATCAAATAACACACCTCAGGACTCGATTTCGTCTGTTTCTGCGTCATATCAAGTTTCGATTTCTCCAAAGTCACCGCACCAAACGCCCCATACTGCCCCTTCATCACCGGCCCATGCGCCGCCGTCGCCGGCGCCGACGAAGAAACAGCCGGACACTCCGCCGGAGCCATCCTGAAACACCGTTCAAGCCCCGCCACCGCGATGGGAAGGCGACATCGTGAGAGTAATACCCACCTGGGTTATCGATGAAACGATGTCCTCTTTGGAGATAAACGATGGGTTGAAGCATCCGTTGTCGCCGGAGATGGGTGTGAGGTCGGTGATGACGATTTGAAGATGGCGATGATGATTTGAAGATGGTGAAGATGGTGATGGTTTTGAAGATGGTGATGGTTTTGAAGATGGTGATGGTTTTGAAGATGGTGATGGTGTAGGTTCCAAGGTGTGAACAGTGAATTACTGTTCACACCGACAATTTAGATTAATATGAATAGAAATACTTTTTTTATATACTTAGGGGGTTTTGGGATTCCTTTTCAAAAGTCTTTTTTGACTTATTGACTTGTCAAATAAGTTAATAAGTTAGTCTATAGTGACTTATTAACTTATTTCCCTCACAACCATCAGATTACCAAACACTATAAAATGACTTTTTGACTTTTTAAAAATTAATAAAAAGCAAGTAAAAAAAGCACTCCCAAACACCCGCTTACATTACTAAATATTATTCAATGCATTTAAAATGAATATATACATATATCATATATCATGTTTGGTCCTTAAACTTTTATAGTTACAAAAATCATCATTTATTTTAAAAGTTATAACACACTATATTGTTTTCATTATATGACGTTATTTTTTTAGCCAGGTTTAGTTATGCACAAGACACATAAAGGTAATTTAGTTATTTCACTCGTTTATTTTAACAAATAAAAATAAAAATCAATAAAAATGGAAAGTAACCTTTTTAACTGTTTTCTTTCTATCCCTCATCTTCCGCCTATAAGAGCCAACCACCACTCGCTGTCTTCTTCTTATGTGAGTTTCCGAAAAAAATACAAAAAAAAAAATACTTTATTGTTAACTGACGCTAATGTTGTTATTGATTAAACTAACAATTGTCGCAGTAGTAATACATGTTAGAAAAATGATGCAACTCTTTCTTTCCGTATGATTTACGAGTTTGAGAACCAAAGAAAAAAGAAGCCGGAGAAAGTAGTTGAAGGTCGAATTTTCTATAATTTGAAGTTTCACACCCAATAGAAAATAACACATGACAATTTGAACTAGACCGAATAATATGGTCCTCACAAACCGATGGTCCCAATCAAAACACCAACTAGATCTAGAGATATTAAAGCAAGATCATACAATGGATTGAAAGTCTTCACAACTTTGGTTAAATTTCCACAAAATTAACATAAAACCCACTCGATGATTGTCATCATCTTCATACTAAAAACAAAACACCAACTTCAAATGATATATAAAGAGTTAGAAGTCAAAGAAAAAGAGTGTAAAAGTGTAAAACCTACCACCAACAAGATCGGATTGTAAGCCTTCAAAAGGTGAGGGAGAGTGAGTGAGATAGATGGTAGAGAGTGACTTCTCTTGTTTTTAATTTTAATCTATATTATATATAAAGCATATGAGAGGGGTATTTTAAGATACCATAAAATTAAGAACACTTACTATATTCAATGCATAAGATACAACTACTTTTAAGGGTAAAATAATATTTATAACATTATTTACATATTACCCCTTATAATTAGTTACACAATAACCTTACACTTACTAATATTTGCATAAAATTTTATATTATCTACCCATATACAAAAAAACTTAATATGTTTTAAGATTGCAGCTCTATCTTTTAATCTATCACATTAAAAAACGTTTTGAGACTACAACTTAACCTGTTTTTATTTTTAAACATTTTGGTGTAAACTTTTTGCTGAAACGATCTGTATTTTGTGAGATACAATAAGTTAATACATATATACAAGTCGTTATGCAGAACTCATTTATCTGTTGTTTTAAATTTTATCTTAGAAAAAACATAATAAACTTTTATAAAACTATTACAAGAATAACAAATATTAAATGCACGTGTCAAATGTAAAATGTCGTCCTGCTGCATTGCGCGGGCACCCTTCTAGTTTGTTTAAACAAATGAGTAAAATAATTAAATTGCATTTGTATGAGTACACTAGATAACAGAAAATTTAGCATTTGTTAGTGGAAATCATATAACGCGTTATAACTTTTGAAATAAAAGATATTTTATATAATTATTGAAGATTAGGGGCGAAACTTGCACTATTATATATAAATGGAATACGGAAATTGTAATGTACTATTGACTCTTTTTTATAAGTCATGGTCTTTTGGTTGCATACTACGCCTTTTAAATAATAAATCTAACTAGTTATGTTCACCACGCGTTGCCGCGGGGAGATTAAAACGATTGTTATTAGGCCTCATTTCGAGAACTGATTTAGGGTCAACGTTTAATTTCGAAAGGTATTTCAGATCATAATAAGGTCAATTAGCTTTTGTTTCATGGCCATAATCAATTCACACATAATCAAATACTAAACAGACTACAACATGTACGCAAGAACTCAGGCTTCTTACCTTTCAAACATTCTGCACATAAGCTAAAGCTCACCGTGTGTACCTAGCACCTTCACCTACAGACATGTTCCAGAAACAATAAATCGATTAGAATACCATCAATAATAGAATATGAAACATCAAAACAACCAAATACAAATAAGATATAAAAGAAAACATGAGCAAAAATCCATAATACGCACCTTCACAAAATGGGGAAAAAGATGTTTTCATGTCAACCCAATCTGACCCGTAAGAAAAATGCCCCTTTTAACACATTACCCTACATGCCCATTAAATATGTTGCAACCTTCATATGTTAAGGCTTTTCTACTTAAAAAATTCCCCATGAAATTTCAGTTTTCATTGGCATAAGCATTACCTTCCATAGCAACAACATAAAATATGAAGAAGCTTAAAATCACAAACCATAAAAATCTACACACTTGATACCTGCGAAGTATGAAGAAGCCAAAAAATCTTCAACTACAACCTTAAGGCTTTCGTTAGGTAACTTTAACACCTAGAAACACGAATGATTTTAAATCAAACGACTGAACAACCAAACGCAGAAACAAATACAGTTTACAGTAACTTCTATAACATATGGGACAACAAAATACAAAGAATTAATTGCTTTATAACGGTACAAAGACAAAAACGAACAAAAAAAATGAATTTCACCCTGAAAACTCCTCATCTGCTCGATGCAATTAGAAGTCGTTGAGAGTATGCGTCTTCGAGAAAGAATAACCGATAAATTGAGAAATCGATCTAAAGTCTAAAACCATAATCTTTACTTACATTTTCTTGACTTTGTTTTCAAGTTTTTCAGGTTCAGAGAGTCGTCACTGAAATCATCATCAACACAATTCATCTTCCCACTGTTGACACTTGGTATATTAAAGATTAAAAAAGTCACAAAACAATCAAGTGAAAGTAAACTATAAATTAAAAGCAAAAGTGCATAAGAACATACAAAATGGATTGAAAGCTTACGGCTTCGATTGGTTTAAGAGAAAAGGGGAATCCTAATAGAAACGATGATTACCCATGAAATATTCACCTTCTTCTTCATCTTCATCATATCCACATTCATATTCCCCCTTCTTCCTCCTTATGAACACCAGGAGGTTTTATGCACAAAAATTAGGCATAGGTTGGCTTTAACACGTTTGATTCGTTTCCCTTTTAAGTTGGTCTTTAATATTAGCAGTTCGTCCTGATAAAGATGAAGTGGGCATTTTTATCCAAGTATCAGCTTTAATGAATGCAAGTAAAGTTTATGTAATGTTGATTCCAGTAAAAACAAAACAAACATCATAAGATGTACTCCCTAGATAGTATTACATGACTTGCTAACCGGCCTGCCGCACCCTCACCTCAAAATATCACAGGAGGCAATCGAATCACTGTTCTAATTCAGACCAAACGGTGGGATTCGAACTACTATCTCTACCCCACTATTGCACAATCTTGGCCGATCCATTAGTCCATTACCCAATCATCATCACGGGCGAGGCTTATTACCCAAAGTGTTTACAGTTAACCCAGGAAAGATCGAACCCAGGTCTTGAAAAACACAAACATCCTACCACTGCACCTTCCTAAAATAGTTGTGGTATACACTATATTGGCTCACATCAATCCAAACCACTATAAACAACTATCATCTGGTGCTAATATATCTTTCCTCTTGCTAACTATGATTCTTGTTAAATTCACCTAACATCAATCAATCTCTACAAAATCTTTGAGTCAGATTTGTGCACTCAAAACTAAAGATAACAATCTCCTTACAGGTTATAGCTCTATTTAAACTTTGTGCACATGAAATCTTTAAAAGAAGCACATATATGTAAGATTTACCAGAGGTTTAGCAGCTTGATGACCTCATCGAACCAGATTCCCCCTTTCTAACCCACACGGTGGTCGTCGTTGGCCCTTTCTTCACCGGAGTTTTCGCCGGACCACCGTAGAATCTTCCAGAACCCCATCTCCCATCAGTCCTCCGCCTCACACCAGCGACATTAATCTCCTTAACAGCAGCAACAACAGCCTCAACACCACAACCATCGTTCTGTGATAATGCGTCCACCACTGGAGCACGCGGCGGCGTTTCGCCTTTCGTTTGCCGGAGATCCTGACTCCGATTCCGATTCCGGCGACTGTTACGACGTTGCTTCTTCTCCGGTGCCACTGCGGTGGGGATTTGGTCGGTAACAACCCTACGGTTTTGACGTCTCGAACTGCTGTTGGTCGTTGAGGGTTTAGAGCTCGATTGATCGGTGAGACTAAGGGGATTAGGGTTTTATTTAGGTGTGGAGGTCGGTGGCACTGTAGCCACCGACATAAGGTTTTAATACATATTGTAATACTACTATAAATAAAATTTTTATTTTATAATATACATGCATCCACTGCATCACGCGAGAGGGTATCACTAGAGGCTATCAGAATACCTTGTTTTTGAATGCCCAATAAAATACTACGAGACTGATCACCCGAGTAAATCCAGTTGTGAAAGGCCACCAACGTCTGCGAACATATACAACGCTAGTGACACTGTCTGCCCAACATTTCAGGGAAAACCCATCACCCAACGCCCAGCATAATATGAAATATTTACCTTGGTTTACGTTATAACTTTTGAAATAAAAGATGATTTTTGTAATACTGAAGTTTAAGAGCCAAACTTGCAATTTTATACATACATAGAAAACAAAACTGTGACTTACACAGACTTTTTTTTCATAACTATAGTCATTGTCACGTCCTACCACTTTTATATAATTAAATATTTAAATCTTATACTGCTTTAAATAAAAATTTGATTTATAATATACATACATTGCACTCCATCACGCGAGATAGAATACCTATTTGATTTTATAATATACGTACTCATGGCCATGTAGAGTAGTTAGTCCTATTATTTTTTGACATGTGGTGATGTTAAGTGATTTTTTTTTAATTTTTCTAAATTTTATTTTACTTTAAAATTAACCCAATTTCATTGTTACTTTGTTAGCAACAAAAATCCCTCAGGTCTACCCGTCTTCTTTCGTGTGATAGAGGTGAGGGGCAGAAGCCCTGACCCCCCCTTGCTCGTTCAGTGAATTTTTCTAGCTTCAATTAGGGCTGTTCACGAGCCGAGCCGAGCCGAACCGAGCGGACCTTTGCTCGTGCTTGGCTCGTTTCCAAACCGAACCGAGTCGATCGGCTCGTTTACAACCGAGTGGAAAATCGAACGAGTATTTTTCGAGTGTTAATTTTCGAGCGAGCTCGAGCGAGCGCAAGCGAGCGGCGAACAATTTATACAACCCAATTATCTTGTGTGTTATACAATTTATATTGTAGCGAATAATGTTTAATAACTTAAAAATCAGCCACAGTTCATTAGATAATATTCTCATCCAACAATACGTTGTGGCCTCTGATTAATCTAGGGCTATAACCGGAAAGCGGAGAGCGTATTGAAGATAATAATAACGGTGAGAGATGAAGATGATCGAAAACATATCTTTTAACGGTTTAGGATTTTACTTTTATGTTTAATGTAGAAATCTTTATTAAATTGATCGATCAAGTATGCATAAATATAATTATATATTTGTATAAAATGGATCAAATCTACTAGAGTGCTATGTATAAACTATATATACATATTAATTTGATCCGAACCGAACCGAGCGGACCTTTGCTCATGCTGGGCTCGTTTACAAACCGATCTGAGGCGATCGGCTCGTTTACAACCGAACAAAAATTCGAACGAGCATTTTTCGAGCAAATTCCGAACGAACATCGAGCGATCGTCGAACGTCGAGCGATTTAAACAGCCCTAGTTTCAATAATATTTTTTTATTACCTTTTGCTTTTCTATATGTAAACGTATACCTAAATATCAAATATATCCAGTTAAATAAAATAAAATTTTGTTTTATATTGTTGTTAACTCGCTTTCATGTTTTATTAACGTATATTATATCAATACAATGTCTTTCTTAAATTGTAAATACATCGGTCTTTAAAATCATAAAAGTATACAAACACGAGTTATATATATTTGAAAGAAACTTCACGCACACCCCTACATCTCATTTGTCAGTTTTAGAATTATAGAAACTAAAAATATATACTTTGTTGACTTTATAAACAAGTAGAATGTATTTTGGTATCGTAAGCTATAGTGATGGTAGTTACCATCACGTACCATGGTAAACCGATTCAAGTGTGAGCGAAAAACATTGTTGCAGGTATCAATATTACTGGATACGAGTCGAGACGATAACAACCAAACTCAAATAGTATAGCACCGAGGAAAAACGACCATATTCCCTCATGTAGAGAGGGCTAAGTTTCGTTCATTAAATTAAAAAAAAAAACAAACAGGATACACATTTATCTTTAGTTTTTAATATAACATTATGATATATATTTTCTTCGTAAAATGACCCATAACGATCAAAGTCCCGTTACATCACACGAAGAAAAAATGATAAAACACATGTCATGTAGCACGAAGAAAAAATAGTATGTAATTGCCAAAGTTCAAAAGAAATCTATTATTCGTAAGCAAGATATACATGCATACATACATTTAAACCTAGAAAAAAGCTCAAATGTGCATACTTGTTCCCTTTAGATTTCCACAATTCTCTCAAAATCCCTCTTCAAATTTCACCCAAATAACCCCTATTTCCCCCTTCTTAGCTCTCTGTATCTATCTATCACATCACAATCACACACACATACATACATACAACCCATCAACCCACTGGTATCTTTCTTTCTTTCTTTCTCTCTCTCTCTCTTCAAGATGCGTTTTTGGGTTTTCTCTCTCTAGACCAACAACACTTAGAGATAGATTTCTTAGGTTTCTTTTCAAGATTTCAAGAAATCTCAAGAAATCTTGAGTCTTTTTGACGTCCTGTGAGATTTCCTTTTGTTTTGTGTTGTGCTGTGTTGTTTCATGGTGATTTGTGTTAGGGTTTCGAATGGTGTGAGGAGATTGAGGTCGAATTGACTGGTTTTGTGGGAGATTGAAGATGGCGTCTGCAGATGTTGAGTTGGAGAAACAGATTAAGGAAGCGGGGAAACAGTTATTAAATCCCCCTGATTCTGTTGATGAACTTCTTCCTGTTCTTGATGTAAGCCCTCAATTCGAGTTTTGTTTATGCTGTTGAATTTGTTGATTGAAATATGCTAATTTGTGTTTTGAATTCTTGAATTTGACATTAGGTTTAAATGTTTAATCTACATGTGAAAGAATTCTTGAATCTTGAAGGTGTTTGGATTTAGGAACAGTTGACACTTGAAATTAGTCTGATGAATCCTGCATCTTATGTGTGTTTTGGTTATCATATGATTTTTGGTTCTGAATTGCTTGGGGTTATCTAGGTAGTTAAAGGTGTTAGGCTAACGCACTCGAGGCGTAAACGTTGAGCCTTGGGTGTAGCGTAGGCGAAGAAAGGGCTCTTTTAAGCAAGACGCACAGTATAAATACTCCAAGTTTAGGCGCAAAGGTTGAGCCTTGGGCCTAGGCAAAGGTAGAGCTCTTTTAAGCAAGATGCATGATATAAACACACTATTTTTAAGGGGTCATATACATGTTTTGGGCTGCTTTAGTATAGTTTAGACCTGTTCCTGGCTATTTTTATATGTTTTAGATTAAGTTTTTAGGTGTTTCTGACCAGTTTTGGCTGGAATTTTCACCTGAGCACCTTGATGGATGCAAGGAGGGTTTGGATGCCTGAGGCGAGAGCTTGTGCCCTTTAACTACATAGGGGGTTATGGGTAATAGATTAAAATTTGGATTCCCCTTTTAACTTCAAGTTTAGTGGGATGACTTAGAGTGCCTCATTGACCATAGAATTTTGTGTTTAGACTTATTAAATCAAGTGGTGGTAAAAATTGCAAAGTTTCAATAATCGATTCACACCCACTTTAAGGCATTTGTTTATTTTTGATCACAATGTTTACTTTAATGTGAAATCAGGAGCTAAAGAATGTACTATGGTTATTTAGGTAATGCTCAACTACAGAACTACTAGTACTTTGTTTACAGTTCGTTAACGTAAACTAGCTGAATGCAAATGGATAAGTAATTTGATTACTAATTGATTGTAGACGGTGTTTGCAATATTATTTTTTGAATTTTTGATACTAATGGATAAGTCATTTGATTACTAATTGATTGTAGACGGTGTTTGCAATATTATTTAACAAATATTTGATACTTGCTTTTGGTCCATCTAATTGTTTCTTTTGTATATGCTCCTCAGCAAGTAGAGAAACTTCTATCGAAGGTTGACCAGTCCCCGAAAAGGTCAATGCTTGATGCACTTAAACCATCAATGAAGGCTTTGATACAAGATAGTCTTACAAAACATTCAGATATCGATGTGAAAGTTGCTGTTGCTTCCTGCATAAGTGAAATAACAAGAATTACAGCCCCTGATGCACCCTATGATGATGACCAAATGAAGGTACACCATAACATGATACACACCACTTGATAGATTTCCATATCACAAACACACACAGACATATATTTATATTTTCTAAATCTCTTTTTTATGCACAGGATATCTTTCAGTTAATCGTTTCTTCCTTTGAGGGTTTAGCTGACCAGTCCAGCCGATCTTATAACAAAAGAGCTTCAATTCTTGAGACTGTTTCCAAAGTCAGATCATGTGTCATCATGCTTGATCTTGAATGTGATGGACTAATTGTGGAAATGTTTGAGCATTTTCTAAAATCAGTAAGGTGTGGTGTACTTATAAGTCTTAACAGTGCTATGTGTGTTGATATGACTTGTGCTCCATTTTTTGTAACATTATGTTATTAAATCTTTTATTTCAGGGACTATCATCATGAATCCATAATTTCATCGATGGAAAACATAATGGTGCTGGTTTTGGAAGAAAGTGAAGAAATTCCAGCTGACATGATCAAACCACTACTTGCTAGCGTTAAAAAGGATAATGCGGTATGATGTTTATAACATCTCTATTAATCATATTTAAACTTTTGTTATTGTTTCACATGAAAGTTTTTTACCAACGTATTTATTTTCATTTAGGGAGTCCTGCCAATAGCTCGAAAGTTGGGTGAAGGAGTATTTCTGAAATCTGCCGATAAGCTAAAGCCATACCTTTTACCAGCTCTCAAATCTCTTGGCGAATCTTTAGACGCGTACACTAAAGTTGTGACTGCAGTATGTGAAGGCACAACTGCTACTTTTGAAAATAATGACGAAAATACTTCGGGGCAACCATCGGTATGATTTATATATCATATAACAAATTGTTGTAATCTTTTTATCTATTTATGTTTGTATATTAATTGGTTGTTGTTTCTTTTATCCCACTCAATTCCAGGCCAATGAGAGCAAAGTGGAGAAGGGATCTGTAGATGAGACACAGCAGGCATGTGATCCATCCTTCTATCTTCTTTTTTTTAAGTTTATTTTAATTTGTTATTATGGTTCCGCTCTATTTGCTATGATTCTATGAAAGTATATATTACTATAGCTCAAATTGTTTTAACTTTTCAAATGTTACAGACCGATGAGAGTAAGCCTACAGCAGCATCAGATCACACAGACCAAGTATGTTATATAGCATTTTAAACAATCATTATAATGTCGGACTGATATTGATGAGTTGGAAAATAATTGTGAAATAGGTTGTAAAAGAAGACGCTTGTCCTGAAGAAGAGGTAGATCCTACTTTGGATAAATCTCCAAAATCTGTTATGAGTAATGGAGTAAATGAGGCCTGTAATGAAGAAGCTTCAGTTGACCAGGAGTCAAAGAACCCAGAGGAAGACACAAGTCAACAACCATCTAAGAAGGAAAACACTGATGATTCAGATACTGATAAATTGACAAAATCAAAATCACAAACAGAACAGACTTCCAAAAAAGGAGGAAAGAAAGCTGATACCGTTATGAGTTCAGCAGAGCCGTCTGATTCTTCTCATGTTGAAGGTGAAAAGGAAATTGAAAAAGATAATGATGTTAAAGAGTCAGAAAATGATAAAGATAATGATGTTAAAGAGTCAGAAAACGAAAAGGATAACGATGTTAAAGAGTCTGAAAATGAAGCAGTTATTCCATCTGAAAATGAAAAAGACGGTGACGTTCAAGATTCTTCACCAAAAGCAACAGAAAGTAAGCCTGCAGCAACTGTAAGTGTTTCTTCTCCATCTCAAAGCAACAGTCTTCCAGATGAGAGGCCTGTTAAGTCCAAAAAGAAACAGGTCCCACAAGAAGCCGAAACTGCTTCACCATCGAATGGTGAGTTACCTCCTGATGAGACTGTTGTGAAGAATGTGGGCCGGACAAAAAACAAGGGTTTGACTCGAGAGGATACACCTGAAGAACAAAAGGGAACAGGAAAGAAAACAGCTGTTGCAAAAGAGATTAAACTCCCTGATACTAAAAACGAGTCAGAAGATGATGAAGCTGATAGTGATTCAGATGCAAAACCTTTGCAGAAGTCGGAGTCAAAGTCAAAGCCGAAGTCAACAAAACAATCAGGTAAGAAGAAAAAACAGTCTGGCAAGAAAAAGGATGTCGGGGAATCAGATGCAAAGAAGTCCAAACAGACTGGTAAGAAAGTTGATGTAAAAGAAGAAGACAGTGATTCAGATGCTAAACCACTTAAAACGTCTGTTAAGAAAGGGAGAAAAGCAAGACTACTGTTGAGGAAGAGGAGGAAACTGATTCAGAGGACAAACCACTTAAACTGTCTGCTAAAACAAGTAATTCAAAGAAGAAACCTACTGGGAAAAAACGTGGTAATGGTAAAAATGTTACGGAGAAAGATCAAGCAAAATCACCGTCGGGAGATGATGTAAGTAATTCAAAATCTTTTCTTTTGGTTTTCTTTTTGAAAATAATCTAAAAATATGTATTTTCTTGGATTGCGAAGGAGATGGATTCTTCTCCAAAGTCGACCACGAAATCAGCTAAAGGTGAGGGCAATTCAAAAGAAACCCCTGTGACTAGTGCAAAACGGAAGCGTACTACCGGCAAAGATAATGTAAATATTCTTAAATTTAGCCTTGAATATGATTTGGATCAACTTCTAAGTGGTGGAATATTTTTTTTCCTCAGACAGCTGATGCTGTTAAATATGATGAAAGTCTGGTTGGTACAAAAGTCAAAGTTTGGTGGCCTGAAGATAAAATGTAAGTGCCCTGAAGATGCAACTTACAGTTTAGTTCTGTTAGTACAACTTCATTCAAAGATATAATCATTGATTAGAAATTTATAATTTCTGTGTAGATGAACATATTACTGGACATGTACTGACATCTATGTCATGTTTTGCTTGTAGGTATTATGAAGGTGTTGTAGCAGAATTTTATCCTGCTAAAAAGAAGCATAAGGTCATTACATTTGTTTGTTATATTTCAAATCATCGTTTGTGGCCTTTTACTTTGTTTAACATGTTTTAGAGTTATACAGGTCTCATATTTGGATGGAGATCAAGAGACGTTGAATCTGAGAACACAAAGATGGGAAATTTTGCAAGAATTTTCTGTTCGGGATGATAAGGTTAGATCTTGCTGATTATTGTGTAATGTTGTCGCTTTAATGTTCTTTTTGTTTGTGCTGATGTGGTTTAGTTGACAGGATCAAACCGCCGACGATCAAAGTGAAGAGGCTTCCCCTGAAACGTATGTGTTTCTCTTTTTATAATTTGCTTGAACTTCATCTTATTGCATTTATGTTCTTACAAGTATGAGTCTACTATACTGAGAAAGGGAGAAAATGAAAGATCTTGTTTTAGAAATTTAATAGTATACCTGTTGTATTTGTAACTAAATTTATAGATTTCTGAATCTGATTGTTATATTGAATAATTAGAATTTGGACAATTAGATACAATAAAAGGTCTTATAGGAGATTGTGTTTCAAATTGCTTCTTCTGAAATTCTAATATTTAGAATTGATAGTCTTTATTCAAGTGCTATGCAAATTTATATATTAATAGATAAAACACCCAAAAAGATTTTCTTTTAAATTGCTCAAGTATTCATATAGGTAATATCATCAGAATATGACCATTTTTGTCGACTGCAACTAAATTCTTTCCCTCTATATCCAATAGTATGTTAACAAGGTGATATTTTTGCGTAAAGTCTTTAAATTAGGCTAAAAGATAAAGGTATAAGCGTATAACAAGTAATTTTAGGTTTTGCTGTGAAAAATCATTTTTGTTGCATTCATATGAAATATAATGTTCTCTTGTGACAAGTTTTTGATTGTTATGCTCCAGAAACAAGAAGAAAAAATCAAAAACAGATCCTGCACCGTCTGCGTCACATGAAAAAGGCAAAGATTCTGCCAAGAGGTGTGTTTCTATCCCTTCATATCTGTAGTTATCATGTGTATAACCCTTGCAAGCAAATTTGATTAGTTAAATAAATGAAAAAAACAACAGAGCGGGTGGGGTATCTTCGTCTAGCAAGTCCAAAAAGGAAAATGCGAGTGCAAAATCCACTCAGAAAACTAGTGGCAAGTCAACTGATGCAGCCACCGCCTCCAAAGAAGCTGGGAAGTCAAAGGACGATGAAGAGACTCCAAAAGCCAGTACCAAGACCAAGACGGTCAACAAGTCAAAGGGTAAAACGCCTCCAAGCGGGAGCAAATCCACTACCAATGGCCCAACTAAAGCAAAAACTGGTTTGTCTAGTGCTAAAGAATCTGATGATGTTAAAACACCAGAAAGCGGAAAGGGCAAGTCAGCAGAGACTGCAAAGGGCGGGTCAAAGACCAGTAAGAAACGAAAGAAGAGGAGCTAGAGGGTTAAAATGGTCATTTGCTCCGGGTTGTCGGATATAAGCAGTTGTTGACATTAGTTAGGGTTAAAGGTTAGTGCTTTTCATGATATTGTTTGGTAGAAGTATTGGCTTTTGGTAGTGGTAAGATATTTGTTATAATTATGATTATGATTAGTAGGTTAGGTTTTGTTAAAAAGGAGTTAGATAATGTGGTAGATTTTTCCCTGTTGAGAATTGGCATTATTTCTTGTTGCATTTGTTCTACTCTTCTGTTTAAGAACCATTGTCAATGGTGTTTGGGTATTGGTTTTTACAAACACATTTGTTCTTGCAGATTGTGTTTTGTTGTTTGGAGTAATCAATGAGAACATGTTACCAAAATTTACGAATCTTTTTAATATCCTGCTAACCAAAGAGATCAGATAAAAACAACTTGTCTTTAATAGTTAGACTTCAAGAGCGTCTAAGGTTATGTTGGAGAAATCAGGTGGGATCTGGTTATGTTAGAATAAACAAGTGGAATCTCCTCAATTAGAGCGATTCAAATACTTATCATTATGTCACTTCCAAGTAGAGGTGTACAAACCAGATTGAAATTTGACATCGGGTTGGGTTCAATTCGGGTTAGGTTTTGGTTACAAAAAGTTTCAAACTGAGTTCTAGGTTGGGTTTGAACCGGCTTCAAGAGGGTAAAATGGTAAAAAAAAAGTTGGGTTTATACTTGGTTGGGTTGGTAAAAAAACTGAGTTAAACCTGGGTTGGGGTGTGAAGGAAACAAATAGGTGTGGGTTGAATTGGGTTGGACTTGAGTTGAGGAGCTACTAGGTCGAACTCTGGTTGGATCATGGATGGGTACCTCTACTTTCAAGCTCCAACTTTATAAGTTGTTATAACATTGTTTAGCAAGTCCTGGTGATCATAGGAAAAACAAGTGGAATTTTCTCTATTAGAGCTATTCAAATGCTTACCATTATGTTACTTCCAACTTAATAAGTTTTAGAGTAAATTATCATTTGCATTCTTAGATTTGGTGATTTTAATCATTTGCATCCTTGAGGTTTGATGTTTTTAACCATTTGCATCCCTACAGTTTAAAAATCCTCATATACCCTCTAACGTTTTATTTTTGTTTCCATTTGAATCCAAATACTAACACCGTTAAATTATTCTGGTAACTCTCTTGTTAAAAGACTAAACTGCCCTTAAAATTAAAACCCTAATCCCCCTCTTCAATCTTTCAATCTTCTCCGCCCACCTGAATCTCAACAACCTCTACAACCACCTGTAACACCACGTAATCGCCGATTACTGATTAGTATCTATGAAGAGATCGATTTCGCTTTCAGAAGATCAGATCAACTGTGATAAGATGAAGAAGAAGATCCGTGAAGATCTGGTGCCGGAGGAGACGCCGGAGACGGCAACCGCGGTTCTGTTGGATGAGAATCTGTTGTATGAGGTTCTGAAGCATGTGGACGCGCGGACGTTAGGGGCCGTCGGATGCGTCAATAAGCAGTGGCATCGGATGGCTCAGGATGAGCGGTTATGGGAGCTGATCTGCACCAAACACTGGGCGAATATCGGGTGCGGTAACAACCAGCTCCTTTCGGTGGTCCTCGACCTCGGTGGCTTCCGGCGACTTCATTCTCAATACCTGTGGCCTTTGTCTAAGCCTTCTGCAGCCTCCGGTGGCTCACCGTCGTCTTCCGCCATCGCAACGGCGACGTCCTCGTCGGCGTGGCCGTGTCTACCGCCGTCGCGTACGGTTGTTCTGGCGAAGCCTACTGCCGCAGCTGCCACGAATACTCGTTGGGGAAAAGATGAGGTTCAGTTGTCTCTATCTCTTCTCTCGATTCGCCTCGATCTAGCAAAGGACATGCTGCAACTCCACCACAAGACTTACGCCATCGTCGTCAACACCGAAAACATCACCCAAAACTGGTTCTTTCGGCAACAACAAATCAATGTTAATCCATAATTGTCGGTGGTCGGGCGGTGATCGACGAGATGATGAGGAATCTGGAGAAGATGGAGAAGATGAAAAGGGGGATTAGGGTTTTAATTTTAAGGGGCAATTTAGTCTTTTAACAAGAGAGTTAACAGAATAATTTAACGGTGTTAGTGTTTTGGATTCAAATTGGAACAAAAATGAAACGTTAGGGGGTATATGATGATTTTTAAACTGTAGGGATGCAAATGGTCAAAATCACCAAACCTTAAGGATACAATTGGTAATTTACACAAGTTTTTATAACATATGGATTAGCAAGGTGATCACTTAATGTTGGTGAGGCGCAACAGTACTAGAGTCTACAATTTGATAACCATGGTTTATTATTAAGAGTGAAATTTGATTTGCTATCTCAAGTTTGATAATTATAATTATTTTACTTTTAAGTTAGAAAAATCAATTTCAGTTTTAAAGTTTTATCAATTTTAGTTCAAACGTTTCATCATTTAGAGGTAAATTGACTGAAATCAAAATAACTGATGAAACTTTTGGATGTAAACTGATGTTTTAAATCTTATGAATAAATTGATTATTTTTGTCAAACTTCATAAAGCAAAATCTAAGTTAACTATATTTTTAATCCAATCGTGATCTCAGGCTCATGATCTCTGGATGGAAGAAAGATGGCATGTATTATTACAAAGTAGAATATTTCACGGTTCACATGATATGATGGTACCCAGTAAGACATTCATGTTCTAGGTAACATGCATCAAGACACCATTTTTAAGGTGTTTGGTGTGTACTTCTTGAAAAAGTTGAAAGCTTTTTAGTATTTGATTAACACAAGATTCTCTTATTGGTGTTGATGGCGTAGATTAAAGTAGAAAAAGTTGGATTAGTTTAGTAATTAAGGAAGAGGGGAAATGAAGGTCAAGAGTTGTCTGTTTTGATTCCATCAACCATCCACTTTAAAAAAGAAGGCTTGTAGTTGGTTGTTCCCAAAAGCAACCACTAGTATTTTTTTTAACCGTAAATATGTGATCCTGTTTCGAAGAATATTTATTATCCTAATCGGTCTCATCTATTTGCGTATAATATATTTAGAAAATTCTTCTAATCTCTTTTTTTGTCAAAGCAATTTTTAGATTTTATAAAATAAATTCATCACAATCTTCATAACAGAGTATTTAATCATTTAGCCTTTTAATTATAGAATATGTCATTCAATCTAATGTCTCATTGGGAACATGTACCTCCAAATCTAATATAAAATTGGTCATGGTAAGTGAGGGAGGTGAGAGGACAAAATGTTTCTAAGGCGTGGTCCTCATGTAGGGTGACATGAAAGGGTCACATGAAAGGGTTCTTGATCTGCTGGTGTTATTGATACTCTTACATTTTTTTTATTCTTGTAGATTTATTTGATTTTTGATGTCACATGTTGACTGTATATGTTAGATATGCATATAAAAATCTATATCATTTTCATAAGTTTTATATTCAAACATCAATTTTAATCAAAACATTTCTTATTTATATAAGTTTTTCATAATTCCAACCCGCTTATAAAGAAGTTTGACTTTTATCTTAGCTGTGGTCCTCGATCTCAACCTTCTACCCATGTTGATAATCAGTTAAGGTTTTTGAGTAGACACATCCTAATGAACCTAATCTCATGAACTAATTTATCAAATGTTGCAATCCTAAGTGATTTAGAAAACAAGTTTGTCAAGTTTTTGTTGGAATGAATCTATTGGATGGTGATATCACCATTGTTTTACAAATTATTTGTGAAAAAGAAGTTTGGCAAATATGTTTTGTTCTGTCACCTTTAACGTATTATTTCTTAAGTTGAGTAATACGTTATTTTCATGTAAGATTGTTGGTTACTCGTCTTCAGAAGAAATATCACAATATCCACAAACGTGTTGTAATACAGTCTTTAACCAAACCTATTATCGACTAGGTTCCTGGATTGCCAACATTTTTACGTGATTAGTGGAGATGCTATGGTTGTTCGCATTTTGGAATGCCATGAAATTACAGCGCCTCCACTTGTGAATAAAATTTTGAGATTTACCAGTATTAAAATAAAACATATACTTGCATTTGTAAAACCAATTCATCGAACTTTTTATTTATTGGTTAGTAAAACCATCATATATCTTTACTAGTTTAAAGATATCAAAATATATTTTTTGCCGTATTTTAATGCCTCGATGTCAAGCATGAACTATATCTCGCAAATAAGTATAAAGATGATGATATATCTGATCGTGTACAACTAGCAAGAAACATTAATGCACTAACCGTTTAAGGCAGGAATGTGTCTTTTTATACAATCAAACTTACAATCATTGGAGTACTTCGTGGATATGATTCGTCACTATAAAAGTCTTATGAGTGGTTTTCCTATGCAGGTTTCTTTGTGCATAGGATTTCATCCTTAAGATATTTATTTTCTAACCCAAGACAAAACTTATTTCTTTGTGCAGGTTTCCAGTTATGTTCAAGTTATCAACGCATACAACAATTATAACATATTTTGATCCGTACGTCTGTTTAATTTGATGGACAAATAAAATGATTTGTATAATCTTCTTCCAACAAATACCCACTAATAAGATTATCCCACATGCACATAGATTGTTTTAGCTATATAGTGATTTGTGTAATTTGATAAAAAGATGTTATCAATAACTAAATTTCATAATTTCAACAACTTGAATCCATTGGAGTTTTTATGTAAATATAAGTATCAAGTAAGCCATAGAGATAGGTTGGCAGAACACCCGTTACTTACATATTAATCCTTTATTGTATTACCATACTAATAAGATAAGAAAAAGTGTCACATCCACCATTAAAGCATGTATCTTTTGACAATCAATTCCAGATCTTTTGAAAATCCTTGTTACCAATAGTGCCTGGCGTTCTTTTGTGGATTCCTTGCTCAATAGAAACAAAGTGGACGTGATCAATATTGATGATTTGGTGGAACGATTTTCACATTGGTATGGGTGTACTCTTCGAGGGAGGGTTGTGGATCTCAATACGTTGACGGCGCTGAATCAATTATTAAAGAAGAAGGGTTGGAAGTCATTGGATATAAAGTATTTGGGGGGCTTTTCGGTGGCACTAGTCTTCTATGATAGCGGGGATGCAGAGACTTTTCTGAAAGATACCCGATCATGGTCCCGTGGACTGATGGTGGGTATGTTGAGGAGGGCTGTATTGCTTGGTTACAAGTGCATGGGGTACCAGCTCAATTGGCGATGGACCAGGTGTTCGATGTGATTGCTAATAGATATGAAAAGTGGTTCAATCCACGTCTATATCAGGTGATTTAACAATTTCTCTTATGCTCTCATTGGTGTGTTTTCCAAGGTGTGTAAGAGGATTGTGGATAGGGTCGATGTCAATTGGCGAGGTCACACGTTTAATGTTTGGGTTGACGAAGACATAGGCAAATGGGTTCCTGAATGTATTGTCGAACTTGAGGAGGATGAGTGTAGCATACAACAACACGATGAAACACAGGTGATTGATTCAAATGTTGAACGTGAGGAGGGAGAGTTGCCACAGTTTGAGGTTTTGGTTAATGATCATGTGGAGGTGGAGGATAATGGTCAATGTAATAGTACTCATGATACGGTGGAAGGAGTAGATGGTTCGGAAGGGGGTGTCTGGTACACAGTCGTGCTTGTCTAAGGGTAGAAAGAAATTTCAACGTAAGTCTTTGCTCAAAAACAGGAATGAGGGCAGTGGATCTCTAGAACGTCCCAAAAGAGACCGCGGGAAAATAACGATATGTTCGAGTTGGATCGTTTGATTAGTATTCTCTCGGATATTGGTGGTTCGGTAAGCAGTGATGACAATGTTAATGTTGAGGCGGAGGAAGTGTTTTTAACATCGGATGTAAATAGACGCCCCAGCCGAGTTCACGGTTCCTGAAGCTGCCAGGTTAGAATCTATCGAGTTAATGGTAATTCTAATCCATTGAAGCAGGAGTCGTTTCGAGTCTGATTGACACTGAAGCTAATCAAACCATTATGTTGAGTCGCGCATTGGGGGTTGAAAACTTAGACTCTTTGTTCCGAATGTTAAAGAGGTATTGCGTAGTGAAGGTTATCAAGAGGTTTCTCAATGAATGTTATTCATTGAATATTCGGGGTATGGGTCGCATGGGTAAGGCAGATTGGGTTTGAAGTCTTCGGGCTACGAACAAGGTTAGTTTTTTAATGTTACAGAAACTTAATTTCGATCTTTGGATACGGTTCCTTTGGGTCAATACTGGGGTTTGGGGATTTTAATCATGATTGGGTTCCTTCTTCGGGGAGGTCAGGTGGTTTAGTGTCGTTTGGGATCCTAAAGTTTTCATTATGGATAGGGTGGTTAAAATCCCAATTGGATGCTCGTTTCTAGTTCGGTTAAGGGTAGCGGGCATACATACCATTTGTTAAATGTGTATGCTCCTCAGAATATAGTTCCTAAACGTGTTCTGTGGGAGGATATTAAACGATGATGTGCAAGGGGGGCGGTAGTGGATAGTGGCTGGCGATTTTAACTCCGTTAGGTGTGAGGAAGAACGACGGAATTCGATATTTAATGCGGTGGAGGCTTCTGAATTTAATGATTTTATTAATGATGCGGATTTACATGAATACTCCTTGAAAGGGAGGCGGTTTACATTTCTTGCAGGTGATAATTAAGCCGTATTGACAGGATTTTTGTTAGTTGGAGGTGTTTATGGAATGGCCATGCGCTGAATATATAGCTTTGGAAAGGGATAAATCCGATCACAGCCCTCTTTTATTAAGTCAGGATCGAGAAATTTTGGACCTAAACCATTCAAGTTTTATGATTCTTGGCTTGGTCGTGAAGATTTTGATGTTGTCGTGAGACGACGTTACAGATGGGGAGTTTTCGGGTTGTCCAGATGCTCGGTTACTTTCTAAATTTAAGCTGTTATGTAAGAATATTAATATTGGGCGGTTAGTGTTAAAGCCAGCGAGATGGAAGAAGACGGGTTTTGGGTAGATGAGCTCAACTTTCTAGACCAAGCAGTGGAGGTCGAACATAATCTGAGGATGAGGTTTGGTCGATGTCTGAGATTAATAGACGTATGGGGGAATTAGATTTTTTTAAGCAACGTGATTGAAGCAGAAGGCTAGTTAATTGGGCAATGCACGGGGACGATAATTCTAGATATTTTCATGGCTTCATAATAACGTAAGGCGTCTAATCATATTCCGGGCTTGGAGGTTAATGGTAGTTGGGTGACCAATCCGACCGTTATAAAAAGGGAGGTTATAGATTTTTCGAGATAAGTTTAAAGAGAATATGGGTAATC
>CM044018.1:48390749-48419071 GCA_024085815.1 Flaveria linearis | reverse complement strand
TTATTAATATCTTTTGACATGTGGACTTGTGTTTTTTTCTTTTAAATATCATGCAGAAAATCGACATGATGTTTCAGCATTTACTGGCCAACCACTGGAGAAAGTGTAACAATACACTAAAGGGATCATTTTCCTATTATCGGTCGGAGGTACCTTTTAGTGTAACAATACACTAAAAGTAAAAATGTTCAATTACTACATTCGAAATGTATAGCCAAGTCTTTATTTTCTAAATTTCTAGACTTTTGCTAGCGCCTTCATCACCTCACCCATGAGGTGTGTTTTTTAAAACTATGAATTTTAAAGAAACAGTCAAACCAAATACAACCTGTTTAATACATGCTACATATGCAACCCAAATCTTTGTTCGATTATTTTGTGTGTTGATGTAGTGTTTCAGGCCATAAGTCCATATTGTATCAGGCCGGTTAGCAAGAAATTAAACAACAATGAACTTGCATTAGCATTCACCTTTACCTCTAATGATCATAATGTTTAAAATAAAGTACAAGAATTGTGTATGGTGTAAAGGCCTAAAGATTTTAAAACTTATAGCTAATATTACACGCCAATATTTTTCTCATTTCTCTTTATACGTGAACTATTTTCCTTATTTCGTTGAATGTTTCTTCCCTTTCCTTTATCAGGGAATTTTCTGTTGTCTCCATCAACGTGTTTGAAGGTACATTTACGACTTCTTTTCGCATTATTTAATTTGACCTATGTTGATAAGTTGGCTAATTACTATCCTGCTGAATATTCTTCATCAGAAGTGTGCGTGAGCTTGCTAACAAAACCTGTATTTAAACATAACATAACAATGTGATTATAAGCGAGAATTCTAAGGTTATATAAACTTATATTTATCCTTTTCCATTTATGGCAAATTTCAAGCAACGTTACCTTTCGGTGAGGTTACTTATATAAACTTATATTATCCCTTTTCATAATCGCTCAGGTGAGATTACTTGGCCTATGTACATAACGCTATTTGGTCCTATATGCATTGTAAAAAAATATATAAGAAAATTTAGTCTAAGAGGCAAATGTTGAATAGTGATTTTGAAGGTGAAATATTTAGGGTTACTTCTTTTTTTGCCTTTGTTCTTAGGATTATGTACATAACACTATTTAAGGCCTACACGTGTTGCCTGAAGAAAGGTAAGGAAACTTTGCCTAATATATACCTACGTGAATTGACGTGCATATCATGGCAAAATATGAATACGCTAGGTTATATGAATGGCTCTTATGTTACCTTTTGCTCCTGCAGCCACTCGACCTGATATTTAAATGTCCTCCTCAGAAAGCGTTCACGCAAGGAAGCGCTACTACAATTTCCACAGTAAATCATGACGGCACTCAATTTCCACAACATTCTGCTACCTCTTCATCTTGCTTGCTTCTTCCTCTCCATCACTCGCCACTTTATGTAGACAGTGGTGACTGTAATTACGTTTGTGAGTATTGTCTTGCTACTTTTTGGTATGAAGAACGTATCATTTCAGCATCAACTGGCGGTCGCCTTAGGTATAATCAATGTTGTAAAGGTGTCGAGTAAGACTTAGTCATCCGAGAGAACCACCTATGACAATCAAACATCTTTTCGAACATCTCATTTCAATGACAACATACGTGCTTACAACAACATGTTCTCGATGACATCGTTCGGTGCAAAAATGATGATTCCGTTAACGATGGGTCAGGCCCATATGTTTTCAAGATTGAGGGTCAGGTGCATCATTGGATAGGCAGTTTATGTCCTCCAGCAAATGAAAGGCCCCGCTTTTTGCAAATGTATATATACGATACTGAAAATGAGATTTCTAATAGACTTCGTTTCTTCGGTGATGCAAACTGTTTACAACTTCAACCTGAGACTGTCAACCTTCTTCTTTCTACCTGGAAGATTGTAACGAATTAGTTAGGCTTTTCCGTACGGCTAGAGATTTGTGTCACGCAGTGGCTGTGCCTAACTTTAGTATTCGCTTATATAATCCTCATAATGATTTATCATATGACATACCAACTAGGGATCTATTGGCGCAATAGTATACGAGGAAGAAACTCTAGCCAAAGATTTTGACATAATTATACGACATAGGGATGATGGTCCACAAAGAGTAAGCAAAATGCATCCACTATACATGGCGTTACAATATCCTTTACTATTTATCTATGGTGAGAGTGGATGGTCTTCTGGCCTACGAATGCAAGCGGAGGGTAGGACTAGAGATAGGCATCTAACGATGAATATGTTCTACAGTTATCAACTACATGATCGTTTAGGGTTATATACGTTGCTATTAAGAGGTGGTCGTCTTTTCCAGCAATTTTTAGTAGACGCGTATGTTTGTATTGAGCAAAATCGTCTAGACTATATAAGACAAACCCAAACCTTTTTAGATGTGAGTATCTTCAGGGTATTCATGATGCAGTTCTTCAAGGCGATACTGAAGGACGAAAGTCGGGAAAAGAACTATTTTACCATCATCTTTTACTGGGGGCCCGAGATATGGTATAAACATTATCAAGATGCTTTAGCTATATGTAGAATTCATGGAAATCCACAATATTTTATCACATTCACATGCAACATTAAATGGCCAGAGATTGTAAGATACCTACATTCATATCCATTACTTAAGGCACAAGATCGTCCAGATATCATTGCCAGAATTTTTCAGCTTAAAGTAGCTTCCCTTCTTAATTTCTTGAGAACCAAAAGGCCATTTGGATATGTTATTGCAGGTCGATTTGTAAATATATTTATACCTATCCACGTTATTATTTACTTTTGCGTGTGTATCATATTAAACTTTCATTTCGTGTCCATTTAATGTAGACTTTACACGATAGAGTTTCAGAAGAGAGGCTTACCTCATTGCCATATGTTTTTAGGGTCAGCGAGTCATTTAGGATAAAATCAGCCGATCAGATTGATAATTATATATCAGCTGAAATTCCAGACCCTATTGCTAAACCAGACCTATATAAAGTTGTAACGAATCTCATGATGCATGGACCATGTGGCATAGTAAGACCAAATGCACCATGCATGTCGAACGGTTTATGCTCAAAGAATTTTCCTAAAACTACGAAGCGGAAACCGTATTTGACAAAATGGGTACGCACACTATAGAAGACGATCAACAGGAAATTTCATTGTCAAGAATTTAATTAGACTAGATAACGCTTACGTTGTACCATATAACAAAGCACTCTGCCTTCATTATCAAGCTCATATTAACGTCGAATATTGTGTTGGAGTATGATGATTAAATACCTATTTAAATATATATCAAAAGGAGCTGATCGCATTCGCTTCCGAATTACTAGACATACCAGTCCGACGATACACAGGATGTACACACTTACGAACTGATGAAATTAAAACTTTTGTTGACGGTAGATTATTTGTCCTCATGAGGCTGCCCAGAGAGTTTTTAATTTCCTAATTCATTCAAGAAATCCACCTGTTCAAGTATTAGCTGTACACCTAGAGAACATGCAGAACATAAACTTCAAAGATAATGAACGTTGGATAAAATACTAACAAATCCATTTACAAAGAAAACAACCCTGACGGAATGGCTTCGGAATAATCAAACTGATGTTGAAGGACGCCATCTTCGTTATATTGATATCTTTCTGAATACAGATGGGACTGCGCGGAAAATGTTGGGCGAAGAGCGACTAATAGAACACCAACAATTGGTAGACTGATATACGTACATCCCAGTTGTGGGAAACATTCTATTTACGTTTGTTGTAACTCATCAGAGAGGTTCTCAATCATTTAAAGATATACGAACTGTAGCAGGTGAACCTACCTACGTTCCGCGCTGCATGTGAGAGGCTAGGATTACTTGAGGACAACAATGAGTGCTGCATACGTTTGAAGAGGCTGCGGCATGGGCAACCTCTTCTGAACTACTACGGTCATTATTTGCTCATATGCTTCTCTTCTGTGAAATATCAAATCCTGAAGAATTATGGAACCACAATGGCGAAAAAATGGCCGACGACATTATTCATAGCTACAACATTATCAATGAGGAAGATATGAAACAATATGTGCTTTATGAAATTGAGCTTTTACTAAATTCTGTAGCAAATCCATCATCCTTATCGGAGTTCGGTCTACCATTACCACAATCAGATCTACTTTTAGATTTAAGAAACAAGTTATTGTTGGAAGAGAAAATTACGACAAACAAAAACTTAAAGTGGAGCATGAGGCGTTTCGGCAACAACTAAATCCAGAACAAAATGAGGTCTACATGTTGGTTACAAATATGGTTTATATCTAATAACCAAATTCTACTTTTTGTATACGGCCATGGTGGTACAGGCAAAACATTTTTATGGACAACAATCACCTCGGCGTTACGCTCACAAGGAAAAATTGTACTTGCCGTTGCAGCATCTGGCATTGCGTCTCTGCTATTACCATCCGGCAGAACTGCTCATTCTCGATTTAAAATCCCTTTAGATTTGACAGACGAATCACTTTGTTATATTAAAAAAAACACATCTCGCGCACTATTAGCTGAAACTTCTCTAATTATTTGGGATGAGGCTCCCATGAATGATCGTAAATGTTTTGAAGCATTAGATAAACCCTTAGGGATTACTTGACAATCACGATATCCCCTTTGAGGAAAATCCTTATTATTAGGTGGTGATTTTCGACAAACGCTTCCAATCAAACCTAAGGCCTCAAAATCTGCAATCATAGCCTCATCGCTTCCTAGGTCATATCTATGGCGTTATTTTAAGCTTTATAAATTAACGAAAACATGCGCCTAAGAAAACCAACCTAAATCCAACTATATATCTGACATCATAGCTTTCTCGAAGTGGTTACTAAGTGTGGGTGATGGGACTACAGGTATACCTGATAAGGAAGATCCACAAAATACTAAGAATATTCGGATACCCTTAGAATTTACAATACCCTACCATAACGCCGCCCTTATGGAACTAATACACTTTATCTACGATCGTGACACACTTGATAACCCATCTGCTGTAACGCTTTCTCAAAAGGTTATTGTTTGTCCTAAAAACGAAACGGCTGACGAGATAAACACATTGGTTCTTAATATGACCTCAGGTACTAGCGTTACCTATCTTAGTTCAGATTCGATAACACCTCTTGCGGGTTCCCATGGAGATACCGAAATACTTTATCCGACAGAATACCTTAACATTTTAAATTTTAATGGACTCCCAACACCCGACTTGAATTAAGGTAAACACTTCAGTTATATTACTACTAATATAAATCAAACAGCAGCCTATGTAATGGTACTCGATTAATATCACTCAGCTATTGCGTAGAGTTGTTGAGGCGCAGGTAATAACTGGAATAGCAACTGGCCGTCGTGTATACATACCACGCATTTGCCTGACTTACACAGACAGAACTACCATTCATATTTAAAAGAAAACAATTTCCTTTTAAGTTATGTTACGCGATGACAATAAATAAAAGCCAAGGCCAATCACTAAATAAAATAGGGGTTTACCTCCCACAACCCGTTTTTAACCACGGACAACTTTATGTGGCCTGCTCGAGGCTACCTCCCCTCAGGCGCTAAAGATTCTTATTGTTCCTCAAGAAAATGAAGAACCTAACATAACAAAAAACATGGTTTACTGTGACTTTTTAGAAGAAATTGAACATTCGTAGAGATACTTTACAGTATTTATTTTCTCCATATAGTTTAATCATGACAATATGATTTCCTTTTAACATAACTCATACCTCTGTAACAGTTTCAACAGGTGTAATATAATGGCTTCAAAGCGTATAGCTGAAATAGATACCTCAACATTTCCGGGGCAATCGAGGTTAGAATAATAAGAAAATGGAAGCCATACTCACAAAGACACGAGTTATCCTATCTGTTTGTAGACACTTTTGTAAGTATTCTCAGCTTTACTCTGTTATTATAGTACATTTATATGCTTACTTCTAATGAAAAATATTCTTTATGTAAGGGAGACGCGATAGAGGCCGTTGCTGACTTAAATGAAAGTCCTACTTCGACTCAATCATCAGCTTGCAAGCATGCTACATAATCACCAAATACACACCGGTGCCAGCAAGAACATATGCGAGTCGTCCCCCATAGGGCATCAATTAAAATAGGAAGGCGGACTATTTTCACAACAATACTGATAGAAACATACCCACCTACTATTACAATTTTGCTACATATGACATTCTGAAAGATCGTTTGCCTAGAGGCAGCCCACTCACAGGTAATATACCTCACCTGGACAAATAATCATATTTTAACTATAACATAGGACACTAACTTGACACATTTATTACTAATAGATTACATCGGTCGTGTTGAGAGTGCTTCACATGTGATACATACTGCTACAAGAACAAGGCTTAAAGTTACAATTCAAGATGACAGGTGAGAAATTTTAAGTAGAAATCATTTCATACGTGCACTAACATATTGATATTGAAAAGGAAATATGTAATTCCTGTTACCTTATGGGAGGAAAAAGCATTGGCGTTTGATCGAGATAGTGCTCTTACCAGATCTTGGCGCTAACGTCGATGGTGGTTACAAATACGAAGGTGTGTTAATACAGACATCAGACGATAAATAGTCTTTCCAATCACATGAAATCTGATGCATTTTGCAGAGGCGTTCCAGCTGGGATCGACGAACGCGACAACTATTGCTATAAATCCTTCAATACCAGATCTGCCTGCCATCATTGAAAGGTTGATTCTACAAGTTTCTTGCATACTTATTACTATGTGTTATGCTAACCAGTAATATTGACTTCTAATCTATGTCCAGATTCAGACAACATAGAAAAAGCAACAGCCTTTTGTTCTTCCCAGTACCCAGACAGCATTAATGAAAACAGAATAACAATAGCTGAACTCCTCATGAAAGATGCACACGAGCATGTGGTATGTTTACCTCATCTAAAGCTGTCAAATACATATCATTAGAGCAAAACCTCTAAAATATCAAATCTGCAGCGAACAAGGTTACGTGCCTTGCAACGATCACTGAAATACATGCGTATCGTACATGGTACTATCAGTCATGTTCAGAATGCACAAAGTCAGCGCTCAGAGAAAAAGATGAAACAAGAAGATTTGTCTGGGGTGCAGCAGTCATGATCAAATTCCTGCACCAACCTATCGGTAAAACACTGATCCCACTTCACTAACTTATGTACATATGTTTGATATTTACAATCATTATCCAACATTAAAAGATATTTTTGTTCTTACATAATTAAAACTCTTGCGTTTGAAGATTCGCTTCTATTAATAGTAGTAAAATAGACAAACTGCATTTCTTTTTGTAAAATTTAGGACTCTTATGTTGAAGGTTAGATTCTATTAATAATAGCAAAAAAAGTAACTGCATCAGTTACTTGCTAAAAAGAAATTTAAAGATAGATCTTAGAGATACCATTTCCTCTCTTTTTTCAATGATTTTGTGGCCTCTCAACACGGATATTGTGTAAATACCACAATTGGAGATAAACACAGGATTTGCTGAGGTATTCTACAACGAAGCCATGACAGATATTCTACAAATCAGCTGCTTCGATATGGTGGTCACACACGGATTTACAGATCCAAAAATATACCTGACGTCATCAACGCTATTAGAGGAACATCTTGGCTTCTACATCTACAACTAAAAAAGATGGTTCCATATGTGTCTCAAGAGTTTTCCAACCACAAAGCCTCTTCCTATGACAGATGTCTACACAACAACAACATCACAACCAGAAACACCCTCAGCCAAACAGCCCAAAAGACCTCGAGAACAATCACCAGGTGCGTAAACATGTTCTTTATTACTAAAAAATACTTGCATAAATTCATAAGTATTACTTTGCCATTTTCTTTGGTATATTTTTACAGAGACAGGTACGTCCCCAAAAAAACAAAACAGCAACACTCAGGTTGAATGAAAACCGGCTTCTTTAGCACTTTTTTTTGGCCAACCAATGTACAAAGCTAGAAAAGTATATCAACGACAAACTTTTTAGGTAACCTCCAAACACCTTTCAACTTGGTCCTCTTATGTACATTATATTACTTCGCGGTTAATATGACATATTTTATAAATGCAGAGCTAACAGTTTTCTAGACACCTCATTTTTGACTACCACATGTTAGGAACTTTAGATAAAGACAACACGAGCTCTTTTGATATATATTTTGTAGCCATCCACGAAAAAGAAATGTAGCTACGTTATTCTCCTATGTATTACTGTTCATGTAAAATGTTTCACGTATTATTTTTGCGTAGATTAAACTTGAAAATTCCTTCCTCTAAGATGCAGTTATTAATGACACAAAACGTCCGCCGTATCGCGCGGGGTCCTTTTGCTAGTTGAGATATAAACCACAGCCGTCAAGATAAGTAGTAACACTTTGTATTTCTCTTGTGACAAATCTACATTACGAGTTACGACGACCATCACGCGCTTTCTCTCTCCCCCAAATCTTGATTTCACCCCCCATTCTCCAACTCCTCATCAACACCCCCATAAAACCCATCGAAACCTCCGATCACATGTTTACAAGCCCTAATCTCCACTTGTAGAATCACTATCCATCGATCATAATGGGGCTTTTCAAGCGGTTGATGGGTTTTCTAGCGCGAAATCACGAAGTCAACAAGGACTCCGAGGACGAAATCGATGCAAATGGGGACAATAATCTGAATTCAACCGAAGAATGCATCGTTACATTGATCCCAATCGCCCCCGAAAAGGGTTAGTGTCTCCGTTCAAGTTCCCGTTGATAAAGTCATCAAATCGGGCCGATTTTAATGCCCTGCCCCGCTGGTGACGTGGTGTTCAGGTGATTTCGTTGATCTTTGTTCAAGTTAGTGTTTTGTGGAGCAATTGCACTTGTTTAGTCTGGTTTGAGCATCTTGTTACTTGATTATGATCTAGTTTGGTGTACTAGTGAATTTTAACGATTGATGCTTGTATGGTGTCGTCATATTCGAAAGGGGCAAATGTTAAGAATTGATGGATTGTTCATTTATTCATGATTCTGTTAAAGGAATTGCTAAAGTGATAGACCCGTAGAACCCTGATTGGGCTACAGTTAAAGTTGAAAATTTTTCAGATTAGGATATTATTTTGAAGTTATTAGTTCATCTTGTAAGTAGAATCTGTTACTAACTGAGAACTTTAAGGCAACGGCGATAAGAAATTGTTGATTTGGTTCATACTATGATGAGATTGATTGATGCTGATACGTGCTGTTTATCTGCTGATTGCAGGTATATGATAAATTAGGATGTTTATAGGGTTTAGTTTTGGGGTTTAAGGTGTCATTAACAGGTGGATGATCATGTTTCGTTTAGCTATTGTTGGACTAATGTTTGGTGGTTCTTGGACTGATCGTTGTGGGTTCGTTTGTCTACTATGTTTAATCGTCTATAGATCATACGTAGTCGAAAGATGATTAAGGTGCACGCCTAGGCGCAACCTGGTGGGGACGTGTGGTAAAGTGCTTTGCGTTCGTCAAGGTTCACAGGCAAATATACTGGCTGTCCTGTTAAGAATTGTTCTGAAACATGTTTAACTAGTCTAAAACAAACCTAAACATGTCTATAACCGTTAAAAATACATGTTATTCTGTTATCCTGCTTTAGAAAGTGAGTGCGCGTTGAAGCTCAAGGCTCAACCTTTACACCTTGAGTAGCTGTACCCTTTAGTCTCGAGTAGCTATAGGTCAAAGATGCATAGATGATGTAGAAATTTGCAGGTTGAACTAGATGATGATCATAAGATTCTTTTACTTGAACATTACATGATTACTCTTTAAAAAGTAATTGCGTCTAAAACTCAAGGCTCACCCTGTACGCCTTGAGTAGCTGTGTGCCTATGGTTACTAAACTAAGGCTCATCCTTTACGCCTTGAGTAGCTGTGTGCCTATATTATACTAAACTAAGGCTCATCCTTTACGCCTTTAGCAGTTATACCCTTGATCCCAAGTAATATAGATCATAGATGCATAGATGATGATTAAATTTGCAGGTTTAACACTAAATGATGATCATAAGATTGTGTACTTGAACATACATGATTACAAGCTTCTTCTTTTCATTGTCATGATCACAATGCAAGCTCTAATGTTTTTATGGACACAGGGTCTACAATGGTACACACGCAGTTCAAGATAGACGAAGATGGAGACATTGCAGACGAGTTTCTTGAAGAGGTCTTTCCTGAAACAGTTGATTATACACTTCAGAACACGCGATCTGAGTTTCAAGTCAAACTGATAACTAAACCTCTCAAAGTAAGGAATCCATGTCTGTCCGAGAAGGAACGGCTCGACTCCATGTCAAACACCACGGGCAGTTGCAGCTGATCGGATGATATTCTTTCTGATGGATTGTTGAACATGTATGAATGGTTGGTGAAAGACAGTGAAACTTGTTTTTCAAGATGTTTAAGTTATCTTTTACATTTCGTCTTCAAATCCAAAATCTTCTAGAAATTTTACAATTTATACAAACTTTAACACACAAGACACACACGAAACAAACAATAACAATGAAAGGAAACTAGTGATGCTATGTCCATGAAGATGTCCCTCAGAGTCTCAGAGGATAACTTGGAGCAGTGGTTCCTGTTCTGTAACAGGAACTACTTCCTGAGCGGTGTTGGTGGTGGGTTTGAGCCTGACTCAGACCAATACCCATGTACCAATAGTCATTTCATGATGTCCACCGTGAGTTCGGCCACGGTACAAGTGGTTGTAAAGTGTAAAGGAGGGACCTTTTCTTCAAGATTGGCTTTGTAGGATTCAACATGGGCTTTTGCAGCACTGGCTGCATTGCTAATCTTTTCTTTTACTGAATGCTTTGTTTTTTGTTCTGTGTTTGTGTCTTATGGTTTAAATAAAGGTTCTGAAGACTATGTTTTGTGGCACGATTATCGAGAGGGCGCGGTTGCTCCGCGTGTCGCCCATGCGAATAAACAGTTGTATTTAGATTAATGTCACCTCTCGTGTGTCGTTTGGATAACCCAAAACCAATCCTCAAAGAGGTTAATTGAGAAGTGGAACATGTACGGGATTAGTTATAAAATTTCAGAGATTTAGATAAGGATGTTTATCAGCATTAAAATTGGATATGCTAATATATCATATAATCTTAACAACAATTTATAATGGCTAGCATGTTAAAGTTACTAAAAACTTGAAATAATTAAATTAAAGAATCATTAAAGGTATAGTTAAATATTTTATATTTTAGTGGGTTTTTATAGAGTTATGTCAAGGGTATTTTTTAATCACATAGCACAAGAACAAAAACATGTAAACTTGAAACTCGCGAGCCTGATGGATCTTGAGTAGCATGTATAAGACGAGTATGAGATACAATTTTATAATCAAATAAATCAACCATAATTACTTTATTCGTCTCACTAATATTTAAACATGTCTTAATGTTAATGTCATGTTTAAACTTCATACACGATATCAAACTTTAAAACATTATAGGCATCGACTTGATTCATCTTACTATTACATGGTGGTATATTAGAGGCAATTTTTAAATTTGTTTTTAATTCACCAAAATTAACATAAGTTACCCTTAATATATAACCTCGTTACAAGATTGAAATCACGATCCTAAACATTATTTTAAAATTCATATCTAAATCTGTTAATTTACCTAAACTAAAACATCATGCGTGTAATTAACTCCAGCAACAACAACAAACATACTCAGGATATCTCACACATAGTCAGAATACATGTAACGACCAAGAGAGATAAGATATAAGCAAGTCTTTTCTCAATTCTAAAAGAAAAAGATACTGTTTTCAATGAAATCTGTATATGTGTTATTAACTTCAAATAAGAGGGAGATCATGATTTCAAGTCTCATTTTGAGCAAAATACTCAGAGTTGAGCCAGTGGTTTTCTTCAGCAATGAATTTCCTCCAGTGATGGGTTGCTGGGGTCCCAGCTAGGAAACGAATAGGTGAACCCGATTAAGATAACACGTATCCTCGAAACATGGTTGTACATTTGCGTTGGTGGGTGTTTGGGATTGCTTTTCAAAACTACTTCTGACTTTTTGGATGGGTAAAAAGACAAAAATATCCCTTCAAAAGTCACCAAAAGTTAAAAATTTTAACTTTTGATGGCTTTTGAAAGGACATTTTTTTTACCCCTCTAATAAATCAAAAGTAGTTTAAAAAGCAATCACAAACACCCATCAAAATAAAAACTTCAAAATATATAAATCTTTCATATTACCAATATAACAAAAAATATTTTAACCAAAGATATTGCCAAATGAGCAAACGACTGATAAGATAAGAAGAGAAAAAAACCACCACACAACCACTCATCGGAGCTTCCACCACCACCACAACCACCACCACCACCACCAACCACCACCACCACCACCGCAAACCTCCGTTCTTCATTCCGATGGATCTTCAACCGCCTTGCAATATCTTCTGCACCACAACCTACCGGAGTCCATCACTTCTCCGGCGACTTTCTCCGTCGAGAAACACAATCAGCTACACCACAACTTCAACCAAATGTCGCCGGCGTACGACGTCGTCGGAGCTCCAGGTTTCCGCCGAATCACCTCCGTCTCCTCGCATTTCTGTTGCGTCCTCCGCTCCGAGCCATAAAGTCACCGTTCATGATAGACAACGAGATGTCGTTCACGAATTCTACGTTCCAGAGGTAATAAATAAGTACATAAGTATATAGCAAGTGATTACTAACTGAAAGGATTAATCATCGACTTAAACATCGTTACTGATTCATTGATTTGTGAGAATCTATTGATTCGTGCGTTTGAATATGTATTCAATGATACTAAACATAGGTGTGAAATTTGGGGCAAATTCATAGCGATTTTGATGTTAGAAATTACTGAAACGATTTCTTTTGTTTATGTATGGATTTGGATAGAGAATATTTTTTTGATCCGTCAATTGTATTCGCTATGATTAGAAGGAAATGAATCTGTTTATGAACCTATCATGATTTATTGTTCATGTTCGTTAATTGAGGAAATGGACATGTTTATGAACCGTTCACAAACACTTATTGCATGTAAATGGACACAAATGAACACATAGATATTAGTTTTCAATGAATCTGAATATGTTGACCATATGTGATACCAAAAAAATGGGGTTCTTTGAGTATTTTATGGAGGTAGAATTGTTTGCAATTTGTTTGATTTCAGTTTTTAGCTGTGTAATTGGTGTTGATGAATTTTGCAGGACCAATATATATTGCATACTGCCGAAGCACAGAACATATCATTACCATTTGCTTGCAGGCACGGTATTGTGCTATGATTCATGTCATTAATATGAAGTATTGTCAAATTTTATGAACTAAATTGAGGAATTAACTGTCTTATTAAACGCGTAAATAGATATATTCTAAGATTCATGCGTTTTTACAATCAAAACGAAACAATCAAAGTTGCTAAAATTGGGGAAAAGCTGTTGAATTCGAAACCACAGCTCCATATGAAGAATTTGGCACCTCAGAGTCAGGCAAACCACCTTGTAACTTGTCCAAGGGTCCGGCCCATTGAGGCGTTTTCTTCTATTACTTATGGGCTCGTAACTCTAAATAGAGCAAAAGTTATGCCGTTTTAAGTTGACCCTTTTTCTAGTCCACTTGCGTCCATCCAGCAGCGGCGTATCAATGTATGCCGATATTGTTGGAAGTTGGAACTCGTTTGTTTGTGGAAGTTTGTATTATACTGCATTGTGTTATGATATTATTAGCCATTTGACTATAACATCATTAGATATCTAACATCATTTAATTTTCGTGGTTATCTCATCGATGATTTTATCTACATTAAGACTGTTTTTGTGTCGTTTTGCATTTTGCTACTTCAAGGTTGTTGTACTAGTTGTGCTGTTCGTATAAAATCTGGACAACTTAGACAGCCCGAAGCATTAGGTATATCTGCAGAACTGAAAGCTAAGGTATGTTGTTTCTCTTCCACTATTTATCCAAAATGTTAACTTCTTGTATCTTCACTTTATTCAAGATATTTACATTCAATACACATTCATAAGCTTTTTGCCCGCATTTATAGGGTTATGCGCTCCTTTGTGTCGGTTTCCCATCGTCTGATATCGAAGTTGAAACACAAGATGAGGACGAGGTAAATTACACTCTGATGAACCACAAATTGTACAACTGCACCATTTAATATGACATGAAACTATGAAATGTATCCTTTCTTCTTCATTGACATTTGTTGTTTTTTCTTATCATCCATGGCTTCTGCAGGTATACTGGCTTCAATTTGGTCGGTATTTTGCACGAGGACCTGTTGTAAGTTTTCAAACAAACTATACGGGAATATTCATCTCATCCTCTAAAAAGAACATAACAAATAAGAATGTAAAACATAGCATCTTACATTTTCATCAATAATTTGTGCAGGAACGGGATGACTATGCACTTGAACTAGCCATGGGCGACGAGTAAACTCGTAGCTACGTTGTAAATTGTAAGTAAACCATCATTCTAATCGATTAGTATGGTTTTTTTTAAACACAACATATTATACTGTTGAGATGTTTAAAGATTAATATATGACATATCTGGCCTCTTGATCATGCATTTTCAGTAGAAGCTTGTTGGATGAATAAGTTATTTGTTGGTGTATCATTAGCAGGGAAAACAGTGGATAATAACTACAGTAATCGTGGTGTTAAAAATTGTGAGCCCCCCAAGGCGGTTAGATCCAAAACCCAAGGTGCAAGGCGAGAGCTTCACGTACTTGATTAGTTGTTCAGTGTACAATCAAATAAGCTTTATGTTATATCAAAGTCACATCTAATTCATCTTTTTACACATAAGCCTTTTTATCAAGTAAACTATTCATGTTCTCTTCATCGTAGGGACTTAGGGTTGTTTTCATATATAAGCCTCCTATACACACTAATTTTGGCCTCGTTGTACATAATACGTAGCCTTAAGTCCCTGAGGTGTTTTCTAGATCATCTCGTGAGCGTCAAGCGCTTTCCTAAAACCAACATACTAATACTAATAATCTCTCACACTAATAATAATAATTGCCTCGTGTGACTCAACTGGTAACTCAATAGATGTAGGGTATGAGAAACCCACTGATCATCCAAGTACCATTTGTGATGACAATATCTTTACCTTTTATCCGTTAATAGTGACGGATTCAGGAATTTTCTAGGGTTGATAACAAGTCGGGTAAAAGTAATTACATAAAATCACAGCAAAAATGTTTTTTTTTCATTGTTGGCCAAAGTTGTATAGTGTGACAGCACGAACATTGTATTGCTTGACACACCATGAATGTACTGCTTGACACACCATGAATGTACACGAATAAAGTATGTCCGCCTTCGTATACCAATTCAATACTTATTGATAACTTTGATGAAGATAGCGTATATTATTAAACACGGTTTCAACTATTATACATTCTGCCATGTATTCAATGATAACAGGCAATCTAGATATGTATCTTCATTTTTCAAATCTTAGTATTTTTCACTTAATTGATTTTTTACAACAAAAAGTACAACAATCTAAACCTGCTGGAAACCTCAATTGGACTTGAGAGGGACACCATGCAACACACTTTGGTACCATTGAACCAAAGGTCTTTTAGAGCATTCACGATTGATTTCTTATCTTTATCCATATAATTACACTAAAAATTACTATATTTTTTCTCCTTTTCAATTAAATAATACTTTTTATACTCTTATTATTACTTTTTCTCTCTTCTTCATTTACAACCACTTTCAAAAATATTTTAAAAATTTATAGGGATTGAACAATGATTCTTCATATACCAAGCAAAATAATATTTCTCTCTTATTCATTCACAACCACTCAAAATCATTTCATATAATATACCCAACATACTCACATATTTTTATAGATTCCGCTATAAATGCTCTTAGTATTTTAAAACATTAGCAGGAGAGGAGTTAACATATATTTTACCATATATTATCAAGTCAAAATCCTTATTATAGAAAAGTAAAAAGCAACTAGAGCGCGATGCATTTTACAAAACAAAACATTTGGGGTTGCATCCTATTAATTTCACAAAATGTTTTTTTAAAAACCTTACATAAACAAAAAAAAAACAACAATAACCACATTTCTAGCGGGTGTAAAAATTATGAATTACCAAAAAATGTATAAAAACTTATGCACAAGAAATTTCTAACTATATGTGAAAACTTACATAAAAAAATAAACAACATAACTACATTTCTAGCAGCTGTAAAAATTATGAATTACCAAAAAATGTATAGAAACTTAGGCACAAGAAATTTCTAACTATATGTGAAAACCTTACATAACAAAATAAACAACAATAACCATATTTCTAGCAGCAGTAAAATTTTTGAATTACCAAAAAATGTATAGAAAATTAGGCGCAAGAAATTTCTAACTATATGTGAAAACCTTACATAAACAAAATAAACAACAATAACCACATTTCTAGCAGCTGTAAAAATTATGAATTACCAAAAATGTATAGAAACTTAGGCACAAGAAATTTCTAACTATATGTGAAAACCTTACATAAACAAAATAAACAACAATAACCACATTTCTAGCAGCTGTAAAAATTATAAATTACCAAAAATGTATAGAAACTTAGGCACAAGAAATTTCTAACTATATGTGAAAACCTTACATAAACAAAATAAACAACAATAACCACATTTCTAGCAGCTGTAAAAATTTTGAATTACCAAAAAATGTATAGAAAATTAGGCGCAAGAAATTTCTAACTATATGTGAAAACCTTACATAAACAAAATAAACAACAATAAACATTTCTAGCAGCTGTAAAAATTATGAATTACCAAAAATGTATAGAAACTTAGGCACAAGAAATTTCTAACTATATGTGAAAACCTTACATAAACAAAATAAACAACAATAACCACATTTCTAGCAGCTGTAAAAAATTTGAATTACCAAAAATGTATAGAAAATTAGGCGCAAGAAATTTCTAACTATATGTGAAAATCTTACATAAACAAAATAAACAACAATAACCACATTTCTAGCAGCTGTAAAAATTATGAATTACCAAAAAATGTATAGAAACTTATGCACAAGAAATTTCTAACTATATGTGTGTTTACAACATTCTATGCATATGTACGCAAAGCATTCAATATGCCTCATTATATTTGTTTACGGTAAAAAAGAATTTGAATAGAGTGCAATCATATACAGTAGTCCAAACCTGCAGATTCACAAGCTTTTCACATCAAACAGCACTTCTCCTTCAGTCTTCTTGCTTCCTTAAATCGTTTTGATGCTGCTGATGATGAAGGTGGGTATTTGGGCCATGGTGAATACTCTTGCTGTCAAAGTAGATCACAAGTATACATCAATGAACACCATAAACTACATATATACGTACACATATATACATATTGCATGATTAGCTGATATCATGATATGGTTAACAACCATACAATTTTTTATTTTTTATAAACGGTTAAATGAATTTGGAAAACCATAGACTACCGTGGGACCCACAATAAGTCCTGCAGGGAAATCTGCAAGCCGATCATGCCGTGACTGTCGTTTCTCGAATTCCAATTCTTGCTCGAATTCGAGTCGCTGAAGGGCTTTAGCATATTGCAGGTCAGATCTGTCACACAACACAAAATAACTTCTGTTAAATGAAACATTTTAATATAACAGATTGATTCGTGTTCAATAAAATGGATATGACAGAACAAAGGTTAGATAATTACTTTAAACTTGCAATCGCGTCTGCTGCTGTTTTGTCAGGTTTGGCAAGATATTTCTGAACACAAAACTGAAGTAAGGTTCATATGAACCAATGAAATACTACATATGTAACACTTAAATCTAGTAACATACAAAACTGAAGCAAGATTCGCACTCTCGTCATCATCTGAGCCTATCTCCTCTATCTCATTAGTTGTTTTCTTAAAACTCATGAAGGCACTGTTCGCAAACACCGTATCACCTTTGACCTGAAACCACACCATATATTACCTAAATGGTATGTTGTTAAGTTCTATTCATCAAACAGAATATGAAGACTTAATACCTCATTCATCTTTTCCCATACCACGCCAGGTGCATTTATGTAACCTTGATCTGTAACTAGAATGTATAGTATACCTCGATACTGAGCATAATTTGAGTTTAGATAACAGTTAACATACAAAAGAGATGGATTTTGAAAATTTTATTGCAAGAACCAACCTTGAACATTGTATTGAAGTGATTATTTCGAAAAAATACACAAAGTATGCCATCTTTTAGATCACGTTGCAGGCGAAATAAGCTGCAACAAAAAAAGAAAAATAAGACACTATTGTTTTAATAAACACAAATAAAAGACAGCACTGAATGAGAAAAACTGCAAAACCGCAAAACATACCCATATGGAGTCAACTGACTGGCATTCTCTGTCAGAAAACTCCTAATCAGTTCTCCTGAATGATGATATCAGCCAATTTTAAGCAATTTCTCTACAAGAAGCATTTTAATGCTGCATACTTGAATACAGTTATACCTTCTCTTGCAGTAATTCCATCTGTCATGTCTTTTGATGATTCTTGAACCGCAGTAGGTGCAGATGTGCAACTTTCTTGAGTCTGTGGTTCACCAGTATTCACTTGTCGATCATGGCTAGCATTGTTGGCTTCCAAAGATGAACACACATCTTCCCCAGGGCCAGTTTCAAAAGCTACCCAGTCATCATTGTATTTGATCTCTGGATCGCCATCATCATCATCACTTAAAAATGGATTAACACTTTTTGTTAGTTTCAAGGCATCCATATTTCGACTTTCAAGAGCAACAAGCTCTTCCATCACTGTATTGTAGGACTTTGAGCCAATGGCATCTGAAGTATCAGAATACTGAAATTCAAGACTTTTGTTTAGTTCTAGATATACATATTCTTACTACATATACAGATTTACATGCCTAAAAGAGCATACCAGTGGATCAACAAGCCAACCATGATGAAGTGGAATGTCCAGTATATCAAATACTAAGCGCTCCCTCATGAACTCAAAATCATCAATTCTACAACAAGTCATATATCTTTATGTTGTCAACTCAATATATAGCAAGGAAATACAACTAGAAACTAATAACATACCTCTTAAATTTAACGTCCACATCAATGCCAGAGGCAAAACGAGGAAGTAAAGCAAGCGCATCAGATATACGCTGTAGTTGATGTTCAACACACCCTGTATCTTTTTTCTGCAAAAACAACCATAACCAATGATTCAATGGAAACAAGAATGATTTCTTTCCTACAAAAGAGAAGCACGGTTCCATTACCTTACTGTTTGAAGCGATTAGACGCTCAGCCCAAGTGTCATCAGTCTGTCCTGTGATACTTCGCTTACACCGGCACTCAGACCCAATTTGTTTCTCAGTAACAGGATATTGCCTAACATAAATTGCAAAATTCATTCAATAACCATATAAACAACTTCTGATAGTAGAATACAACCATATGATCGATTGAACACAGTTACAACTTACAAACTATAAAATGCAATCATGTGAGCCATTTCTAACATAATACAATCAAGATCATTACCACACACTGCAACTAAATAATTGCACAAAATTTCACAATCCCCTCTGCCATCACAAGAAATTGTAACTTCAGATTATAATTTATTGTATCAAAAATCACGTTTCCGAAATTCTTCAGAAAACGTAACAATCAATTGAATAATCTTCGATTGAGTACCAAAATCAAGTAATTAGCAACGCAAACAACTGTTAAACTCACAATCGCTTCTCCTAATTCTCAAACCACAAGCTACTTAAACCTAAATACTTCATAAACTCACAATCAACAAAATCATCAACGATCAATTCAAATCAAAACATACAAACATTTCATTCAACAACTCAATTTCATCAAATTCAACAAACGCTAAAACAAATCGAGTTTCAGAACATTACATACGGCGAAAAGAGGACACGGTCCGTTTTCAAATCAAAACACATTGACATTTCATTCAACTGTTAAACTCATACGCGCTTCTCCTAATTCTCAAACCACATGCTACTTCATAACTTCAACCTAAATACTTCATTAACTCACAATCAATTACATCATCAACGATCATTCTCAATCAAACATACAACATTTCATTCAACACTCATTTTCATCAAATCAACAAACGCTAAAACAGCAATCGAGTTTCAGAACATTACAAACAGCGAGAAGAGGACACGGTCCGTTTTCATTCTGCAGTATAATCGGAATATTCCTTCCGAAGAACCGGATCACTTTCGTCTTATACATCCTTCCGTTCACCGACGGCGTGTCTTCCCGGAGCTCCGGCGCCTCCGCCGGCGACGCCATTGCCGACGATGACAGATCAGTTATAGGTAGCTTGTTCTATAAGCTTCTAACAGAATGTTGTATGTATATGTGCGTGTTTCTTGTGGTGTATTAGTGTGTGTAGTTTTGGAGATCGGACGTTGAGAGTTTGTATAACGACTGGAGGGAGGATGGAGGGAGAATAATATGGAGTTTGATTATTAATATTATTTGGTCCCTCTAATTTGTAGAATTGGCACTTTTCGCTTCAAGTTTTTGGTTATTTGAAAATTTTGGTTTCTAGAAATTTGAGTTTTAGAAATTTGAGTTTTAGAGAGCATATGGTTTGTAAATGGGTTAGAAATTTGTTGGAGTGTTAAAGAATGAGTTAATAGATTGGATTGTTGAAAGCTTTGAAGGCGGTATTAAACAAGTTTGAGTTTAAATCGGAGTTAATTTAGTAAAAAGAATGTCTGCCGAATTTAATATGAGCTACACTATGCTTGAAATAAAGAGACTAGTATCGTTATATAAATGTAATAACCTTTATTCAGATTGAACTATAAATTATTACAATATGTAAATAATTACGATTATAATAGCTTAATTATATACGTATATAAATAAAATAATTAAATATTAATAAACAATAAACGAGTCCAACCTGAATTTAGACATAAAGTTCAAAAAGAGTCGAACCCAAGTCATATCAAATCAAATGAGTTGTTAAATGTTTCATTTTCACCTGTTTTGACCCATATAAAATTATCTATAGGTTCTAACCATATTTTTTTCCTTCTGTAACCAACCTGTTTTTAAAAAACAGTATCTTTGACATAGAAGGATATATCCACACAATAATCTGGTTTTCGGAGTATCCATGGGTGCTCACGAGTTCATTGACATTCTTCGACCATAAAAGATTACATACCTGCCATTGAAACAACAGGAGTTAGAAGTCGAATTGATATATCTCAAAACTACCCTTTTAACAATGATTACATAAACATAATTTTGTGAACCAAGATAAGATCAATATTATCGATAGATTGTAACGGCAAGGGGTGAACTTTAGGTCAAGTTTGAAAACTATTAAGGATAATAATAATTAACCATTGTCCATATATATTTCAATTGTATTTTTAGATGTTGTTGAGGTTGTTATTGACCTCCGTAATTGTAGCCTAGATGAAATCATTTCCATTAGAGAATTTTGTTGTAATCGGCTTATTTAACAGCCATGTAATTGTAATGCAAGTTAAGCCTTTTCACAATATTCATTACACTTTCATATGGTATCAAGAGCTTCTTCACTCAAACGAGTTCAGATCCTCCTGTGACCCTCTTTTCCGATAACCACCATCGGAACAAAACTTCACCCCTAATTTTTTTTTCCTTCATAAATAATCACCATGGCACCAACAACGATCGTCCAACTTACCGCCTCAGCTAATTTTACCACCACTCTCACCAATGACAACTTTACCGTTTGGCGCAAACAGGTCTATTCTACCTTAATCGGGATGGATTTGGTTCACTTCGTCACCGGAACCAAACCCGTTCCGGCGGAATTCCTAGACGCTGAAGCTACAAAACCAAATCCAGAATTTTACTCCTGGTATCGTCAAGATCAAATCATTCTGGCAGCCCTTCTCGGCAGTTGCTCGCCAACAATTCAGCCGATGATTGCGTCCGCTGACACATCTCGTGACGCCTGGGGTCGTTTGACAACCAGTTTTGCAAACTCGTCTCGGTCCCGAATCATATCCCTCAAGTCCAAGCTCGCATCCAATCCGAAAGGAACCCGCACGGTAGCCGAATACCTTCGTGAGATGAAGTCGATAGCCGATGAACTTGCTTTGGTTCAAAACCCCATCAAAGATGAAGACCTTATGGTACATATTCTCTGTCAATTAGGAGATGATTTTAAGAACATAGCAACCTCACTTCGGTTGCTTGAATCAACAATTACTTTTCCCGAACTCTTTGAGAAGTTGGTTGATTTTGAAAGAGAACTTAATCACAAATCTGTTCAAGCAACAACACAAATGGCCAGCGTAAACTACACTCAAAAACAAACCAGATCTGGATTCCGATCCGGAAGTGACCGGCGCAATCATCAAGGCAATTTCAACAAACAATCTCGTCAACAGTGGGCAAATGGCGGTAATCGTGAAAACCGACCCACTATCTATTGTCAATTTTGTAATTTTGCAGGGCATGAAGCTAAAGAATGTCGGAAACTCGCACGTTTCCTTCGAGAGAACCAAGTCCTCACAGGAAATTCAATGACCCAAAACAAGGCTCCACCAACCGCTAATGTCACTACTTCTTCGTATATGTTTGACACCGGGGCTACCCATCATGTTGACCCGGATCATTCCTCACTCCACTCTATCTCTGAATATGGTGGACCCGATGAGATTCTTCTTGGCAATGGTAACACCCTTTCCATTACTCATGTTGGTCAAACACATCTACGAACGTCCAAAGGCACACTTTCGTTAAAGGACGTTCTATGTGTTCCACAATTTAAAATAAACTCTTTTCTGTTGCAAAATTGTGTAAGACTAATCACGTTTCCGTGGAATTTTTTCCAACCCATTTTTTTGTCAAGGATCTTCAAACGGGGGCACGTCTAATGCGGGCGAGAACTACCTTGATCTCTACTATGCAAATCTTTCATCATCACCTCAAATAAATGTTGTCTCAACCACTTCACCTCTTGATTGGCATCACAAACTGGGTCATCCATCTATTCGGATTCTCAAGAAAATAACCAAATGTTTAGGTTTACATTTTAAGCTTGAAAATTTTCATTGTAATTCGTGTTCCATCAATAAAAGTCATAAAGATTCGTTTGGCATGAATTCATTTACTACTACTAAACCCTTACAATTAATATATTCGGATGTTTGGGGACCGGTAGAAAAGTCAATTGATGGTTTCACCTATTATGTGATCTTTGTTGATTTTCACACTAAATATATTTGGTTATATCCGATGAAAAACAAGTCCGATGTCTCCGTTTTATTTCCTCAATTCAAATTGCTAGTGGAAAAATTTTATCAAACACCATTAGTTTCACTTTTCACTGATAATGGTGGAGAATACATTGGTCTTACTTCCTATCTTCAATCTCAAGGTATTTCTCACTTCACCACCCCACCGCATACCCCGGAACAAAATGGTTTTGTCGAACGACGTCATCGTCACATTGTGGAGACCGGCTTATCACTTCTTCACTATGCCCGTCTTCCACTAAATTTTTGGACACATGCTTTTCAAACCGCGGTTTATTTAATCAACCGGCTACCCACTCCGACCCTTAATTTCAAAACCCCATATTCCATTCTGCATCACAAACAACCCACTTACACAAAACTCAAACCCTTTGGTTGTTTATGTTATCCGTGGCTTCGCCCATACGCAAAATCCAAACTTCACCCACGATCAGAAAATGTATTTTCTTAGGCTACTCACCGTCAAAATCCGCGTACAAATGCTTTGATCCGACAACTCGACGCCTATATCATTCAAGGCATGTGGAGTTTATTGAAAATCAATTTCCACTTCATTCCCACCAAAACTCCCACATTGTTATACCTTCTGTTGAAACCTTTTAGGCACCTCCACCACATCGAATCCAAATCCAACCTCTCCACAGCCCAATTCCACTCCATCCCACCTGCCAACATCTCCTGTACCATCTAATGGGCCTCCAAGCCCACCAACTTCTACTCAAACTCCCAAACCAGCCGGCCCACCCAATTCTCCTTCCACAAATCCCACCAGCCCACTTACTTCTCCTTCTTACTCGACCCAACAGGCCCAAAACTCTCCTGATCCTTTATCCACTCCCTTCAATAATAATGTTCCATCACCTTCTGGTGATTCTTCCGCCATCAACAGCTCCAATCCCATCTCCCACTCTCCCAACTCATCCTCTTCCGCTACTTCAACCTCACCACTACCTCCACGTACACGCAAACCAAATTCCAAATATTTTAACTCTAAGTTTGTTAATAAAACCACTCTTCACCCGTTACCTCTCACCATCGAACCAACCACTCCAAAACAGGCTATGAAAGATCCCGAGTGGCGCAAGGCAATGGATAATGAATTCAATGCCCTTCTAAAAAATTCCACGTGGGAACTCATCCCTCCGTCACAACACAAACCTATTGGATGCAAGTGGATATTCCGTATCAAACGACGTCCGGATGGGTCCGTTGACAAATACAAAGCCCGTCTCGTAGCAAAGGGATTCCTTCAAGAACATGGCAAAGACTATTTTGAAACATTTAGTCCGGTTACTAAACCCGTCACCATCCGCACGGTTCTTGCAATTGCCTTGTCTCAAAATTGGTCGATTCGGCAACTTGATGTAAATAATGCCTTCTTGCATGGTACCTTGCATGAGGACGTTTATATGACTCAACCACCTGGCTATATTCATCCAGACTTTCCCACTCATCTTTGTCGCCTTCGAAAATCCCTTTACGGTTTAAAACAGCACCCCGTGCGTGGTACTTAGAACTTGCAACCTTTCTTCTAACACTTGGTTTCAAAAAATCCTTAGCCGACCCGTCATTGTTTATCTATAATCAAGGCGGTATTGTGGCCTATTTCTTGGTTTATGTTGATGATATTGTCTTGACGGGTAATAACAATTCGTTTATACACAAGGTCATTCGTGCTTTATCTGAGAAATTTTCAATTAAAGACCTTGGCATGTTACATCATTTTCTTGGGATAGAAGCTATCTCCACAACTGATGGTTTATTTTTATCCCAACGTGCTCATATACAAAACTTGCTCACCAAATTCAAAATGGATGGAGCTAAACCGGTCACTACACCTCTTAGCTCCACTGAGACACTCTCACTGGTTGATGGTTCGTCTAAGATTGATCCTACACCTTATCGTCAACTCGTAGGCTCTCTACAATACCTTGCCTTCACTCGACCCGACGTCTCTTTCGCAGTCAATAAGTTATCTCAATATATGCATGCACCAACTCAACTTCATTGGCAAGCGTTAAAACGGGTCCTAAGGTATCTCAAAGGTACTCTTCACCACGGGTTGTTCCTTAACCGTGGCTCTCCGCTCGACCTTCGAGCTTTCACTGATTCGGATTGGGGTGGCATCGCCGATGGGGGGCGTTCCACAACTGCGTATATTGTTTATCTCGGGTCCAACATTCTCTCATGGCGATCGGCTCGTCAAAAGTCAGTCTCATGTTCTTCAACCGAAGCTGAGTACAAGGCATTAGCAAATGGTGCAGCTGAACTTTCTTGGGTCCAGAATCTACTGTTTGAACTTGGCTTATCTATGCCAAATCACCTACGTTATTTTGTGACAATGCGGGCGCCACTTACTTATGTGCAAATCCGATTTACCACTCACGTATGAAACATGTGGCTCTAGACTATCATTTTGTTCGTGAAAAAATAGCAAATGGTTCCTTAAAGGTTCAACATATTCACTCAGCGGATCAACTGGCTGATGTTCTCACAAAACCGCTGAGCCGAGGACCTTTCCATAGACTACGGTCCAAGATTGGAGTCTCTGACGGATCCTCCATCTTGCGGGGCATATTAAGGATAATAATAATTAACCATTGTCCATATATATTTCAATTGTATTTTTAGATGTTGTTGAGGTTGTTATTGACCTCCGTAATTGTAGCCTAGATGAAATCATTTCCATTAGAGAATTCTGTTGTAATCGGCTTATTTAACAGCCATGTAATTGTAATGCAAGTTAAGCCTTTTCACAATATTCATTACACTTTCATAAAAACAACTTCAACAAATTTGGGATATCTCAAAGAGAAACACAATATTTCATGGGATTAGACAAATCATGTTCAAAAAAGTTCTAAAAATTTACAAGTCAATCACAGTAGCGCAATTTGATTATATATGCTTTTAAGTTAGCACATTCCATGCTTTAACCGCAAAAGGTCCATACATGACTTTTGAAGGTAAGATAAACTACATTTGAGTTCCTTAAAGCAAAGAAGATGTGGAGACCATGCACAGTATCTCAAAATAGGTTGAGTTGAATGTTGGTTCCACACAAAAAGATGCATAAAACCAAAATCTTCTTGTGCACGAGGATCTCGTTGAAGGGTACTTTTATCTCGACTTCCTGAAGAAAGCATAGATGAATTTCAAGCTAGTGCTCCAACACGCAATCTATTTTTGTTCTTCCATTGTTCTAACTCTCTTGCAACAAGATGCATCCCATATCTGAAGGTCAGTGAAATTAACTATTAATTCACATGACAGAGAAATTATATTGCTACAATTTTGTCTACGGTTGGTTTGACGTGTAAAGATTGTTTTATGAGGCATAAAGCTTGTAAATTTAAATAGGTTTAGTGCTTACTTATATAGGTATAACTAGCCATCTAAGGTGGGTATGTATGCATTTTGAATATGTTCCACAAGATCTGATCGAAGGTTGTCATGAGTTTCTTGGCAACACAACTCCATAAGAATTTCATCATTAACTTCTACGTCGACTGCAAGATCTTCAACACGATAAGGACACATTGCAAGTACGTCGTCTTGTAGCACTAGAAAAGTAATCTACCACTAGGCGGTTTCATGCCTTTCAGGGTCTCTTCCCATATAAGTTCTTGAATTTACAGTATCTTGAACCTGGGGATTTAACATGACATTAGCAATTGAAAAGAGGAAAGAAAAGTTAACTATACATTTGCCTTAGATGAATCATCAAAATTTCATGATGTGATGAATTTGAAGAGAAAAGAGGGGTAAATTAACATCATTTGAATTGTGTGATTAAACACGATTGGAATTTGGGAGTAAATGATTAAAACTGTTTTGGAAAAAGTCAAGCTTTAAGTTGGTATTTATATAGTTTATAAAAAATTCAAAAAAAAGTTTTTATTTTCCCACGACTATATATAGCTGTTATTGCCCTTCAACAGTCAAAGATTCACAAGGAGGCTATCGAGGATATAAAGCCGCTAAGTTTTGAACTTAGTCGGGACCGATAAGGGTGGTGTTCCCTTCAGGACGAACCGGAGCCACGCCCCTCCCGGTCCTACTATGTTTACCTTAATGCATACATACATTTACATTATTAAATTGAAATTTCCTGTTTGTTATAGATTAATATTTTATCCCTTGAAGACACATACATACAATGCCTAATGGCCTTTGACATCCTCTCAGGGCTGGCTCTAAGAGAGAGCGGGCGGCGACTGCCTAGGGCCCGATCTACTCGGGGCGTGAAAGTTTATATTATATTATATTAATTATATTATATTATATTATATTATATTATATTATATTATATTATATTATATTATATTATATTATATTATATTATATTATATTATATTATATTATATTATATTATATTATATTATATTATATTATATTATATTATATTATATTGTATTGTATTGTATTGTATTGTATTGTATTGTATTGTATTGTATTGTATTGTATTGTATTGTATTGTATTGTATTGTATTGTATTGTATTGTATTGTATTGTATTGTATTGTATTGTAGTGTATTGTATTGTATTGTATGTATTGTATTGTATTGTATTGTATTGTATTGTATTGTATTGTATTGTATTGTATTGTATTGTATTGTATTGTATTGTATTGTATGTATTGTATTGTATTGTATTGTATTGTATTGTATTGTATTGTATTGTATTGTATTGTATTGTATTGTATTGTATTGTATTGTATTGTATTGTATTGTATTGTATTGTATTGTATTGTATTGTATTGTATTGTATTGTATTGTATTGTATTGTATTGTATTGTATTGTATTGTATTGTATGTATTGTATTGTATTTGTATTGTATTGTATTGTATTGTATTGTATTGTATTGTATTGTATTGTATTGTATTGTATTGT